>FWCC01000179.1:458539-493648 GCA_900169235.1 Zarea fungicola
TCAACAGGAGTCAACAGGAGTCAACAGGACTAACAGGACTAACAGGATGTCAACACGATATCAACACGATATCAACACGATATAAATGACGACACTGCGTTATGGGGCTCTTTCATTTTGAAAGCTGGGAATCAAAATTCCTGACAGATATAAGTTTAATGGCTAATGAAACTTATGTTATAACTAGCTTAAAAATAATTACTTTTATATTCGTTTTCTCATCAACATTCACATCCATCTTCGCACTCATGAAATCAAGCATTGTAGTGGCAAACATTTCAATTTCACTTCTTCTTCCTCTTCGTATTGCTAATTCAAAAGGCACACACTCCCAAAATGACGCTTTCAGCGTTTGCTTCTCTTCCCACCACAACTACTAGTTTCTCTTCCTCAGCAGTATATAAAGATCATTGCCTTGTTCTTTTTTGTCAAAAAAAGGTGTCCTTCTTCATTCATTTTCCTTTGCACTCAACCACCAACCACGCGGTTCTTAGCAATCTTTTCCCTGTCCACTTTGCTGTTTCCAATTTCGACGGCTGCGCGCACATGTATACGGGGCAATACCAATCAAAACGCTCCAGCCAGAGACAGAAAATCACACGTCGGTTTCCTTGCTCAACACAACTTGGCACACACAGCCTTTCGCGGGGGTATATCCATCGCTGGTGTCTTAAATACTTGGTCGTTAAGAAGAGCCACATGAGAGACCAATCAGCCGTTCCGTTCGACGCGCATCATGTATCTCTCAAGGGTGTCCTGATCCAAAAGTCATTCGGATGAAAAGGGATTTGGTCATATGCAGAGAACGCCATTAAACAGTCGCCGAGTATAAAGAGCCCGACGCTGCTCAAATACCAGGGCACTCTCTTGCTGAGAGAAAAAAAAAGGCATAAAAAATAAAAGTGGTCGTTTGACCAGGCACACTCCCCATTCTCGTGTTCCTTTGTCGTCGTTTCGTAAATGAGTCGTTTCTTGGGGGAGGGCCTTGGTGCTAATAAGGGAGGTGTAATAAAAAATTTGTTATGCCGCGCAAGAGTCGCCTGGATAAGATGGAAACTGGCGGGCATGAAGAGAAAAGAGGTGTAAAAAATGAACCCAGACGAGCCAGAGACGCCATGCAGAGCCGGGTCTGAGTAGGGCAGACCATTCTTCGGCAAGTGCAAGTTCCCAACAAAGAAAAGAGAGAATAGTAAAAAAAGGAATAGTCAAAGAAAGACTTGTCATTGGACGTGTCAATGCGTCAACTTATCCATGGTTAGGATAAAGGCGAACTTGCAGAGAGCAACAAAAAAACAAAAAAAAACACACACAAAAAAAAGTTAGGTTCGCAATTCGAGCAGCCGGCTCATGTCAAGCATGGAGACTGGTGAATGTGGACCTAGACATCGCCTACTACGCACGCCATCGTCTTCTACCACGGCTAACCGAGCTGCGGGAACGAGGTGAGGGGCTGCGAGAGGCGGGGATGCCGGTAGACGTCTAAGCCACGGGAGGGATGGGAGCGACGGGAGCAGCGGCGACGTTGGTCAAGTCAACCTCGTTGTTGATCTCGGGGGCGACGGCAGCCTTCTGGGGGCAGTCGCGGGAGATGTGGCCGGCCTCGCCGCACTGGTAGCAGGTCTTTCCGGCCGTGTTGAGGGGACCGCCGTTGGGGGCGGTGCAGTCGCGAGAGATGTGACCGAGCTTGCCGCAGGCGTAGCACTTCATGGCCTGAGCCTGGCAATCACGGGCGAAGTGGTTGGGGCCACCGCACTTGTAGCAGGTAGCAGGGCGAGGGCCACCAGCGAAGCCGCCGCGGGAGAAGCCGCCAGCGTAGCCGCCACGGCCCATGGGAGCACCACGACCCATGGCAGCGGGACCGACGGGGTTGGGGCAGGCACGCTGAGGGACGAGTTAGCGAGTCAGGCAAAGAGAGAATGAGTTTGCAGGTTTGCAGGCATTTGGGGAGAGGGAACATACGGCAAGGTGGCCGGGCTGACCGCAGTTGTAGCAGCGACCGCTGGTGGCGTTGCCAGTCAGACGCAGGGTAGGGCAGTCGGCCTGGACATGGCCGAGTCCCTGGCAGTGGTAGCACTGCTTGGCCTCGGTGGTGCGAGGAAGAGGGCAGCCGTTGGACTCGTGGCCAGGCTGCTTGCAGTTGTAGCAGAGACGCTCAGAGGAGGAGCAAACCTCGGCATAGTGGCCGACGTTGCCACACTTGTAGCAAGCACGACGGGAGAGGGAAGACATGATGATGATGTTGTTGGACTGTGGGACGCTGTTAGTATGAGCAAGATAAAGGACTGATATTTTGAAGCAATTATGCTGATGCTGTGCTGCTGTGCGTCTGTTGATGGCGAGTTCGAGGTTGTGCCATTGGTTTGCGTAAGGAGTGGGTGGTGTAGTTCATCACATGTTGTGTCGCGACAATCAAGATCGAACGAGTTGCGCCGCATTGAGGGGTAAGCCAAGCCAGTGCGAGGTCGCGTATGGGTGCTAGAGGGCCCTTTGGCGAGAGCATTGCCTGGCTAGCAGCATTGCGTACATATTCGTTGGCAGAGGCAATTGCACACCAGGCACGCAGCAAGTTGTGTCTTATAGAGGGAGAAGCAGATGGTGGTGGCCGAGGTTAAGACAGTTTGATTGCGGCGGGGGTGCGGATTGTCGCAAAAAGGAACAAGAGCGGCTGTATTGCCATAGGCGCACGACAAAATAAATGCAGAACAAGGCTGCGCTTTGCGTTGATGGTGTTGCCACTATTGGACTTGGGCGGTAGACAGATATGCAGTCGAGAATCGATCGGGGTGGCACAAAAAAAATTCCAGTTTCGAATTTGTGTGTGGCGGAAACAAAGGACGGGACAGGCGACAGTGTGCGCACAGCGGGGAAGGAGGGGAGGAGGATCGCGCTCTGTGCTGGGTTGCGCGATTTGAGACGAGACGTTTGTTGAAATCGGCTCGTCGCCGTTTGTTCCGAATTATTCTGTCGTGCGAAGCGTGCAGCAAGCAGTCGAGGGCGAGGACAGCAGCAGGATGCGTGGATTGTCGAGTACTGGAGACGGGCTGCAGCGTTGTGGTGCAGCGCGCACGCGGCGCAAGTGGCGACAACGAGGCACGCACAACAGAGCAGAGCGCACAGCAAACATGTCGCAATAATGAAATAAAAACGTACCTTTAAAAAAAGAAGAGTATTGGAGAGAGAGGAAATGTAAAATGTAGAAAATACCGACAAGGAGCAAAAAACCCAACTGTGACAATCAACTGCCCACCAACAATCGGATAGGAACTGGAGTAAGAAATTGGATTCAAAGAGGGAAGGGAAAAAGGGAAGAAGGCGAAGGAAAGGCAAGGGATATTCTTTTAGGCTAGAAAATACTCCACGGCGGCACGCACACACACAGCGGACAGCACGGATGGCAGCACCAAACAAAGACGACCAGACAGGGAGGAGCAGGGACCGAGCTAAACTAAAATAAATTGCCCTTGGGAGCCAGGGAGGAGGCGTTCGCATGCGCCATGCCCTGCACCTGGCCCTGCACCAGGCCCTACTGGGGAAAAATTTTACTTGTGGAGTTTTACGACCAGGCTGGTGCTAGCGAAACAATAGGTTGGTACTCGGGGGAAAAAGGGACCAAAATCAGCGCTCTGTTTTAATTAATCCCTTTAGCTATTATTATTATTATTATTATTAACTTACATACTACTCTGTGCATCAACTAGTCAACTAGCTATTCTATTATTGAGCTGCTTCACAGAAGTCGTTGTTGCAAGGGAAGCCTTCTACAAAGTAGTTACTCCACTGGGTCACTCAGAGGCAGGTACAGACAGGCCCAAGCACCTGCCTTTTCAGCCAAACTGCTACTGCTGGCATGTTACTTCGGTTTAACTATATAAGTTGACTAGCTAACCTATTAAGTTGGTTAACGGTGGCGAAGAAAGGAATGCCCTTGGAAGCCAGACGGACTAATCCTTACTCTATATACAAAGACCACACGAGACGAACAATGCCATCTCTCCTGTACCTTGCCTTAACTTTCTATAGTCAACCAAGTTTCCTGTCAATGCAAAAACTGCCCAATAAAATTACCAGCAGAAGTGGTTAGTTTCTACCCCGCTAATCTGTAGCCCAGTGTTGCCCCGTCTTCAGTGGCTTCACCCGATACGAAGGGACTGGCGTGTATCAAAGGTCGAACCTGTGCCAGTCTCCCTGCTCCTATTGGCACATTTTACCACCTCAAAGTTGTCCAGTATTACCCACACGGCGACCCCGACCACCACGATGCAAGTGGCTTGCGAGAAATGGCAAATTTGGCATCCCTCACAATCGGCAAACATCAGCAAGTGTATTCCGTACCGAGTACTGGCTGGTGACTACTGCTCTTACAATCGTTGCTTCTGCCGCCTTGACTTACTTTTCAATATTTCCAACTAATTTCCTTGACCTTTTTAAGTTCTTTAATTCTTTTAATTCTTTTAATTCGAGCCCCAACTATAGTAGACACCAGCATGCCAATACACAAGCAGCGACGGCAGACATAAATTTGTAGGGAAGAGGAATAGCTATAATGCGAATTGGTTTTATTTCTGGTTCATGTGCCTGGCAGCTAGCACATCGCAACACATCCGACTCATTAGAAGAAGCCAGTCACGTCGAGTATTCAAGTTTAGCTCTCTACACTGTATACCTGTGACTGCAATACTCGTTTTATATCCCCTCACACAGGTGTCATGATGGAACTTCCAGCGTAACCCCACAAAGAGCCGTCAATAGCCCGATCCCGAACCCATTCCTGGCACACATCTATGTCTTCGTCTTCTCTGCCGACTGGCACGGGCACATTGATTCGAACCAAGAAAGTCCCCAGAGCATCTCCAGGAGAGTCGGATGCAGCTGTTAGCCTCTCAGAATTGGCAGACCATAACCGCTCAAGAAACGAGCCTTCCCACCTTTGATGATCAAAGGGAGGCCGGGAGAGATGGCCAGCCCGTGTATTGACTACCAACACCCGCTTCAAGCGAGGCATGACCGACCGCCAATCTGAATCCTCAACCATCTCCTCCAGACCGTCTGACCTAGTTAAAACAAGGTGTGTGAGATTCTCGCTCTTTTCGAATCCTACCAGAAATGATGGAGAGGTGACGTCTACATTGTACAGCGCCAGTCGTGCGAGATCTGAACAGGAGGACCACACCTCGGGGTCGGCCCACTCGGCACGCAGATATAACTCGTCTCGAACGGAGCAAAGCTCCTCCATGCGTGTCAAGCCCATAAATGCCCGTCGCATGTCTGCGCGAACCTCGTTCACATGCGAGCCACTCTCCATATATCGAAACGGGGCATCGACCACGACACGTGTTAGCTGGGCTTTGAAAGTTTCAAACAAAAGCCCGACAGATCTGACGA
Source organism: Zarea fungicola (assembly GCA_900169235.1). Taxonomy (NCBI): domain Eukaryota; kingdom Fungi; phylum Ascomycota; class Sordariomycetes; order Hypocreales; family Cordycipitaceae; genus Zarea; species Zarea fungicola. Next base: position 463,922 of record FWCC01000179.1, read on the forward strand.
CCGTAGGGGCGTTGATTCTATGGTCAAGGAAAGGTGACAGGAACAGCCCCGCTTGAATCTTGGATTGGGGCTGTTGCTGGGACGCAACCAGTTCAAGCCGATCGAATGAGTCAAGGAAGAGACAATGGGCCCGCAGAAGCCGCAGAGCCGTCGCCGAAACGCCTTTGCATACTAAAGAGCATGATATCAATGTTCTCGTAACCTCATCAGACGGCCGATATGCAACTGGCGGGTTGGACGGGATGAGTGTTTCAATCGTGAGAAGGATGAGTTCCGTCGACAGCTGCGCCATGCTGCCCATCCATTTAAGTGACAAGTTCGCACCCGCTATAAAAAAAGGGAAGTTTCCGATATTGCCCTTTAAAATCTCAGACGAATGTAAAAGCGATATGGAATAGACTCTCTAATGAAGGGAAAGTCAGATAAGTAGATGAAAGAGATACATTGATGTCTAACCTGTATGAGTCATCACGGCGAGGCATCCTGTAGAACCGCAGCAGGAAACTGCATTTTCACAACACTCAGAATAAATACAAATATGCATATTAAAATATATGGCAAGCCCAGTAAATATCTCTGAGATCCCAAATTATATCACAAGTTTAAATAAGCACCATGCGTCATCCTACGGCAACTCGAAACGAATGTATACATGTGGACAGCCACATTTTGACGCAGTGAAAGGATTTGGAGCTTCCAAAATTGAGCAGCAGTTTACAGATCACATATAAATATATATCACAATGAATTGATTGCATTGTCTCTGTGCTTAAATGCCAATTTGTAAAGCACAGTTTCGTTCCGATCTCTCACCAACTCCGCCACCTAACCCAAACCTTTTGTTATACAACGAACCAAAAAATACAGCCAGTAGTAACCTCAAAGAAAACCTCGTGGTAAGCAACAACAAAATGCCAAAAAATTCCACGTTTTAGATTTAGAATCCACTCTGTTCGTGACGAGTATCGTCGTTATCCTTCCCAGAACCCCCAGCCGCCGCCGCATTATCCCCCGCCTCCTTAATGGCCTGCTCATCACCACGCAACTTTGCGAAGTACTCCTTGATGTCTTCGGCGCCAATAGCCTTGCCACTATCCGCAAACTGCTGGAAAAAGGGCTTGAGGCGCTCCTTGAGGTGATTGTACGCCATGACGCCCTCAATCGCGCGCACGCGATCGACATTGCGCAGTGCGCTCTCGCCGCGCTCTAGGAGACTGCCACTGCCAGCCGTCGAGCCGCCTCCGTTCTGAGAGGCCCCGTCGCCGGCGTCTGACATGGGTGGCTCGTAGACCTCCTCCTCCTCGAGGAGCTGCGGGAAGGCGTTGAGCTTGGGGAAGCAATCCGCACAGCGACAGAACTTGTCGCGGAATTCGTCCTTGAAGAAGAGGGAGAAGCGGCCGCTGGGCGCAGCCGGCAGGTTGGGAAGCTTGCAGCCGGTTGGCTCAGTAGCCGCAGTCGCGGGGTCAGTCGCTGCGGCCGAGGCAGGATCGGTGGGAGCGTCACCGCCTTCGCTCTTGATGCGCTTAGTATCATCCTGCTGGTCGTCATCCTCCGCTTTTCGCTTGTTGCCAGTGGTTGTCTGTAGTGGTTCCGCTGTGGTAGGTTTTGTGGGTTCTGCAGTTGACGGCTCGAGATGAACGGCGGGGAGAAATCCGGAGCTGCCGGCATATTGTTTGATCCATGGGTTCGACTCGACGCATTTGTAGCATAGAAAGCCTTCGAAATCTTCTTCTTCTGGGAAGCCAGGTGGCATCGGGGGTTCTTCATCCTCGACGTAGTCATCTTCCTTGCTCTCCTCTGCTGCCTTTGAGTTGTCGTCAGTTTTCTTCTCTTCTCCTTCCTTCTCGGGTTGCTTCTCATCCTCGTTGGCTTCTGAGATGACGGCAAGTCCGTTACCATTCGCAGGGCTTTCCACATTCTTCCTAGGCCGTGGCGCCATCTTCTCATACCACTTCGGCCCCATGCCAACCAGGCAGCCAGGGTGGTACCAGTCCTCGCCACAGCCGCCTGTTTCCTCGGTTCCTAGACCAAGACATTGAAACATGGTGCCCTTTTGCTCAAACGGGTCATAGTCGCAGTCGCAAGCGCAGAAGCGATTGCGAAAGTTCTTGTTGTATTTGTTATTGACATCGGGCTCTTGCGAGTGGACGTTGCCGCGAGTATTCGTTTCATCGTTGGTCTGTAGAACGCAGGGGCTCGTCGAGGGGAGGCGCTTAGTACCGCAGTCGCAGGTAAAGTTGCGTTTCTGGAAGATCTCCACAAGAGTGTGCTCGCCGTGGCACTGAACTGAGCAGGAGTAACAGACGCCAGCCGGATTCCAGGTATCAGATGCGGTAGCTGGTGCTGGGTTACACGTCAGGCATGCGAATACACTTTGTTTTAAAGGGCCGAGAATTCTGGTGCAATTGTCGATGCTCTGCTAGCTGTTAGCCCGTGGTTTGACACAGGTGGGTTTGGTTGCGAAGACGCACGAAAGGAAGTGCCTCGCGGGCATCAGCTTCGAGAAGTTCCTGATTTCGAATGAATCTAGACGGATTAGATGTCATATCTTAATAAAACTGTAATAAACTTACTCTGCTGCAGTTTGGGAATCATCCGACTGATTCGAGAAGCTGTTGCTTCGCTTCGTGGTCTGCGCAGCTGCGGTGCCCTGCTCAGACTCGTTGGACGCCATCACGAAGAGATACAATATAAATCGATAGGGAATTCAAAATAGCAATTGATAGTCGACGAAAGAACAATTCATGGGCCGATTGCGATGGAATGCCTTTGCGAGAGCGATATGCTGATGCAGCCACAAGCTGTCTCAGGAACAAGTCACTTTACGCGCGTTAATGGCGAAGTAGTTAGGTAAGCCGCAACGCCTACAGCAAAATCTTGGAGGACAAATTTCAACAACTGAAATTATTTGAAGAATAAAATCTGCTATGCTGTATCTGAACCAATCCCTTTAATTCTATATAGCACTTTTATCACTATTCTTTAGAACAGCACTGGATTAAGCTCCTTGCGACGCGTCGAGTTCGATTAGGCCTAGTGCCACTTTACGCGATCAACGCGTTTTTGGATGGGGGACGCGATTGTGGGCGACATTGTGGCTCCCTTTCAATCTTGCTTCCTAGCCGCCAGACATTTCATCCAAGCCCCTCCCTCGACCCATACACCAATCTTCATTCCTTCACCTTTGCTCCAAGAGACGGTATTGAAGCTATTCTGGTGATATACCTACAATGAGGTTTGTTGCCTACATTACCACTCAGTGTAACCGTATCATACTGATTTTCATAGTTCCCCGCTCAGAGATAACCCGACCTCCAGCAACCGAGGGGCTGCCTCGCGAGGTGGTCGCAAGCGTTCACGCACCGGTGGCGATGATGCCACCTCTTCTATCGGAGGCGGATCCAGCCCTATGCCCTCGTCGCCCCCAGCGCCATTCAGCATTGCGCACGGCATTGAGGACGATGATGAAGTCGAAGAGGAGCCAGAGATCCAAGACGACATTGACGACCTCGACGAGATGGCCGATGACGACGTCGATCTGTTCCGCGAGGGCTACGAAGCTGATTACAGAGATAGAGAAGGTGATGATTACGAGGGCGTGGGCCTTGATGATGATGGGGACTACGATGATATGGATCTTGGTGCCCGACGCCGACTCGAAGCCCAGCTTACCAGACGTGATCGTGAGGTCGCACGCAGGCAGCGAATCCCCGCTGCATTCCTCCCTGGCGAGGATGATGAAGGGGATATTGACCTTACTGCCCAGCCACGTCGCAGACGCCACCACTACGACGAAGACCCTGATGATGCTATGGACGCCGATATCATGGAGGAGGAGCTGTCTCTTGAGGCTCTCAGTGACGTCAAGGCTGCCAACCTGACGGAGTGGGTGTCTCAGGCTCACGTCCAGCGCACCATTCGTCGTGAATTCAAAGCCTTCCTAACCTCGTACACTGATGCATCTGGTTCCTCCGTGTACGGTAACCGCATCCGAACTCTTGGTGAAATCAACGCCGAGTCACTGGAAGTCTCATACGAGCACCTGTCCGAAAGCAAGGCCATTCTCGCTTACTTCTTGGCCAATGCACCCGCCGAGGTACTCAAGCTCTTTGACGAGATCGCCATGGATGTCGTGCTTTTGCATTACCCTGACTACGAACGGATTCACTCCGAGATTCACGTGCGCATCTTTGACTTGCCTGTCCACTACACGCTACGTCAGCTACGCCAGTCTCACCTCAACTGCCTTGTCCGAGTCAGTGGTGTTGTGACGCGCCGCTCTGGCGTCTTCCCCCAGCTCAAATACGTCAAGTTTGACTGCACAAAGTGTGGAACTACCCTAGGTCCATTCCAGCAAGAGTCCAACGTTGAAGTCAAGATCTCGTACTGCCAAAACTGCCAGTCTCGAGGACCCTTTACCCTCAATTCCGAAAAAACCGTCTACCGCAACTACCAAAAACTTACACTGCAAGAGTCTCCGGGCACAGTCCCTGCAGGTCGTTTGCCACGACAAAGGGAAGTCGTTCTCCTGTGGGATCTCATTGATAGTGCCAAGCCTGGCGAAGAAATCGAGATTACTGGCATCTACCGCAACAACTATGATGCGCAGCTCAACAACAGAAACGGCTTCCCTGTTTTTGCTACCATTCTCGAGGCGAACAATGTTGTCAAGTCACACGACCAGCTTGCCGGCTTCCGCCTGACGGAGGAAGATGAACAAGCAATTCGCAAGCTCTCTCGCGACCCTAACATTGTCGACAGGATCGTCAGCTCTATTGCGCCAAGTATTTACGGTCACACAGATGTCAAGACGGCTGTTGCCCTCTCGCTCTTTGGAGGTGTCGCCAAGGTTGGAAGAGGTTCTCATCACGTTCGCGGTGACATTAACGTCCTTCTTCTTGGTGATCCCGGTACTGCCAAATCCCAGGTCCTCAAATACGCAGAGAAGACGGCCCACCGTGCTGTATTTGCCACCGGTCAGGGTGCCAGTGCTGTCGGTTTGACGGCCAGTGTCCGCCGTGATCCACTCACGAGCGAATGGACTCTGGAGGGTGGTGCTCTTGTGCTCGCCGACCGTGGTACCTGCCTCATTGACGAGTTTGACAAGATGAACGACCAGGACCGTACCTCTATCCACGAAGCCATGGAACAGCAGACCATTTCCATTTCCAAGGCTGGTATCGTCACAACCCTTCAGGCTCGCTGCGGCATTATTGCTGCTGCCAACCCCATCGGCGGACGATACAACTCTACAATTCCATTCTCATCCAATGTGCAGCTCACAGAGCCTATTCTGTCGCGTTTCGATGTTCTCTGTGTCGTAAGAGACACCGTGGAACCAGCCGAGGACGAACGTCTGGCGCGCTTTATTGTCGGCTCTCATAACCGTAGCCATCCTCTTTATGACGAGGAGAAAGAGAAGAAGAAGAAGGCTTCTCAAGAAGACGAGGTGCTGTCAGAGGCTGACCGCGTGCGTAAAGAGAATGAGATCCCTCAGGAACTTCTCCGCAAGTACATCCTCTACGCCCGCCAGCGGTGCAGCCCAAAGCTGTACCACATGGACGAGGACAAGGTGGCCCGCCTCTTTGCCGACATGCGAAGAGAGTCGTTAGCCACCGGTGCCTACCCCATCACCGTCCGTCACTTGGAGGCCATCATTCGGACGAGTGAAGCATTCTGCCGCATGCGCCTCTCTGAGTACTGCTCCTCGCAGGACATTGACCGTGCCATTGCCGTCACGGTTGAGAGCTTTGTCGGCAGCCAAAAGGTCAGCTGCAAAAAGGCTCTGGCACGTGCATTTGCCAAGTATACCCTCGCCCGCCCTGGTACACAGAAGAGGGGTGGCAACTCACAACGCCGACCTGCTGCCGTCATGGCGTAAGCAGTGGACCGAATCTAGATTTACAGTTGATAGCCTTATTTGTTTGCTTTGTGGTTTTCGGATGTAAAAATGGCATGGAAGATATTTTTTGGTATTTTTTTTTGTTCTATCGTTGACCTTGCGGGGTGGTATGGCGCCATGTTTCTTTGTCTTGTTTGAACTGGGTCAGGTGGCCAGGGTTTTGAACGGTTTTATAATGGTTATGAGAAGAGCAATATGTATGATGTGATTTCTAACTCGTTTCCATTTTGTCACATGTTATGTATTGATTGCATGAAATTTCTGGCGCGTTAGAGTTTACCGCCCGCGGCAATCTGTCGGAATACTCTAGCGAGCTTGTCGGCTTTCATGATGCGGAAACCTCATGGGTTCGCGGCGAGTTGTAAGCTGCCAAATCGATCACTCGTTGCCAACACTGTCTCAGCCGCAAATTTTTGGTCTGGTTTTGTGCCATAAGCTCACGAGATATTTTTAGAGTCCTCCTTCCTCTGGATGCGACGCGTGCGTCAAGAATTGCGGCCACGAAAGCCACGCAGCCTGAGATTCGCGGGCATATGCAGTCATACGAGGTGCGCTTTGCCCATGCCAAGGCTCTGCTACCAGTAGACCAATGGTATGCCTTCCCAAATACGTGGGACATGCAGCTTCAGCTGGTCAACTCCATCCTTGTCATCTCATGCAGAGTGATGGGTCAACCAATTTTATTTACTACCCCTCTTCTCTGCAGAGGGCGCAAATGTCCCAATAAATCCGCGGGTGTTCTTTTCTCAGGGATGTTTCCGTAGTTGGCTAAATCTACGGGAGCAGGTTGTGCTACATCCCAAAGGGGTGGCGCTGATACAAAATACAAGGGTATCTTTTTCTAGACGATGCTTCATATGTTTCTTTCTTCCATGAAAACACGGACTGTGGCTCTCGTTTGCTGGACCTGTCTTTGTTCAGCTAATTAACGGTGTCTGTGTGTCCGTCCCACACGGATCCGTCGTTTCCCAGCCTTCGCTGCGACAAAGTGTTTTTTTTGACAGAGTCGTATCATCCATACCATGTCATTCAATGGTCAAATTCTTGTTTGTTGGCCGTCTTATTTTCGTCAATAGAGTTCCTGGTTTGTACAGTATCTCGGCGATAGCAAAGCGATAGCTTGTCTCTCCTCAGGACGAACCATTCCGCCGCCAGCAGTATCGCGGTTGTCCAATCAAACTTAGCAAACCAATCCCAAACGCAGCTTACCGGCTCACAGTTAACTGCAAACTGGGCCAATAAATAAAATGTCGTATGAAAAACCATCGCCCCAGGGCTCATGGAATGACGAGCAGGCACCGCCGTCGATATCGCCCCTATCGTCGTTAAGCTTCAACCAGCACGTCGACGAACGGCGCTTTGTTGCTACTGTTTCTCAGAAAGTTGGCCCCACGGAAAGAGTCAGGGAAGCACAGAACCGTGTATGGAAACCGGAAATTCCAGAAGAAATACCGGAAGTCTCAACTCCCATCGAGGACGACGACGCCATAGACAACACAGGCAACAAACATAGTCTCGGAAGCCTTAGGAGCCAATACAATATACAGGAGATCTCTGGTCAGAGAAGACAGCCGAGGATACCCCGGGTACCAGTACCACTGAGACCGAACATACATACGCCTTCTCCATCTCTGGGAAAACTGAATGCTTCTGTATCCGAGGAGATTTGGACGCCAGAAGAAGACAGGCTCGTTGGCGAAGCTAGGCTGCGGAAAGTTCGTAAATGGGGTCGAGGGTGGAAACTCCCACCATTTACCTTTAGCCGCAAGAAGAGCGAAGTTGAGAGCCTGACAATGAACTCCGCACCGATAGCAGGAACGGACTATTCTATGGGAGATCCAGAGGCCGCCCGAGGCCAGAACGACGAGACATCTTATTGGCCAAAGCCTTACAGTATGAGAATTGAACGCTCAGCTAGTCTGACACCGCTAACATATTCAAATTTAAAGGTCCAGAATTTTGCCCCTCAAAGAAAAATATCCAGTCAGACGCCTGGCATTGGCTCTCCAAGGTTGTTGTGACGCTGTCGTTGTACTCGACAGTCATGAGCGGAATCTGGCTGTTTGCTGCCACAGTACAGCCGAGATGGGGTCGCCAAATATCATCCAACATGGGACTGGCGCCTTCCACAGCGACCTTGATCACAGCTTGGCTAGCCAAGACTATCGAGATGTCATTTGTCACTACCTTCATCACGTTCCTTGGCCAGGTTCTCACACGGCGAGCCATCGCGCGAGATTCGCGCGGCGCAACATTGGCAGAAATGTCCATGCGAAGCTGGGTGATTCAGCCCGGGTCTCTGTTGACGCATTTTCGCATGCTAAAATATGCGGCGCCGACCGTTCTGGGTGTGCTTTGTTTAATTTCCGCCATTGTGGCGGCATTTTACACAACCGCTTCAGATGCCATGGTGGCACCAAAGCTCAAGTATGGCAGCTGGGAGCACAAGACCCTATCCGGCTATGTGAGGGCGTCCTATGCCAATGCAAAGTACATCAGGCTGTCGTGCCCGGCAATGCTGACGGCAGAAGACCAGGATAATGCTGCATCAGCCTGTACCGAGGTGATGGTTTCCGGGGAGTCCTACAGAAACCTGCAAAGCTTTATGCAAGTTTGGACCGATATTAACAATAACGGCTCCACGACTGTTAAAGATCTATCAATGCGGCCTGCAGGTATAGCGTCACTGCATGGGAACACGACGTTGCATGCATCTTGGATCGAGACGCATCACAGCGACGTGGCCGCGCATTTTGAGGACACGGGGCGCATCATCAACAATGTCACCATGGCCATGCCACATCCTGGTGTCGCTTCAGCAGCCATGTCGCCTCTCAATGGCATATTGCAGCCTGACGATTTATCCGGTGTTGGAGAATATGCGATCAAAGCAGGTGTTGTCTCTCCTGCAGTAAACGTCATGTGTGTCAACATGGATCGTGACGAGTTGGGGCCTCTAGTCTATACAGAGTGGCCCAATGCGAATACAAGTGCGACTGGTGTTGGAAGTCAGAGAATTGGATGGTCCAACTGGACATCTGAGCTCCCCAGTTTCTACTACCCAGACGGTAAGCAGAACTTTTTGAACAGAACCGTGGTGGACGATATCTTCCGCTGGGGGCCCGAGTATCAAAGGCGGCCACCAGTCTTCCAAATGGTATGTGAAGCATGCTGGCGCGTTCAAGGGATCATGTGCTAATTAGTCTCAGTATCCGGCGGACTATAATACCGTCACAAACGCGACTGTGCTCTCCTCTGATGCAATGTATATCATGGGCAAGAGTCCCGTGCTTCAGAACTACACCCTTTGTGAGCTTCGATCGTGGGTTTCACCAAATTGTTCAACACAGTTCAACATTTCTGGTATTTCCGGAAGCAAGATGGCTGCGTATTGCGAAGACCCGAATGATAGAAATAGCTATCTGCGCTCATTTGCAGCAGACCAAGACTGGGCTGCACCTTCTTCGGATTGGCGCGTAAGTTGACGTCAGAGAACTCTTAGTGTTGATTGCTAATTATACAGTGGCTGGCCGAACAATGGGGACTTGCATCTGATCTCAATGGCGGTTTAAGAAACAGCAATCCGTCAAACTCGCGCATCCTAACGCAGTTAATTTTGACCGGCCCCCAACTACCGCCCTACCTGCCTTCGATGGCAGAAGCCTTGGCTGTGTTTGCAAGCTCGACCCTTGTTATGGGCTCTATAGATACTCCTTTCGTCCACTACTGGGAGTATTTTAAGCCGGGCAATATGATAGGCAAGCCTGGTGCTGTCCACCAATTCAATGCCTCCATCTCCACGCAACAATTCACCTCGGGCCATATGTATGCCTGGCAAGGTATTTTCTACATTGTCTTGGCATTCATGTTTTTGATTAACGTGCTCTGCTTCGTCTACATCTTGTTTCATGCTAGGCTCTTGACAGATTTTACGGAGGCGCATAACCTCTTCGCATTGGCACTGAACAGCGGGCAAACCGAGCACCTCAAGGGGAGCTGCGGTGGGGGGCCCGAAGGCTCGGCCCTGGGTGTACCGTGGAGAGTTGGCTATATCGAAAGTCACAATCATTATTTTGCCCAGCAGGTAAGGGAAGACACGTCGACAGGATCTACCGAAGGGCCGAATACCAGTGATGGGGAGGTGGAGAGCCGCCGTCTGCCTGGGGCGAACTACAACCGGCTGAGCAGTGGTCGAGGGTGGCTGTAAGCTGAGGGCTTTACAGGACGGCGGCATGGGTGTAACTAATGAGGATCTGTATTTTATGAGCCATTTTTGTAGGTGATAGAAGTCGGGAGAACGAACTTCAGTGCCCAGTATTATCCAATGATCATCAGCGCATAGATCTGAATCTAGAAAAGAGCTTCTTGGATTATTGCTAGCGGCATTCTAGAAACGGTTGATTTACCATCATAACTCTTTCTTATTATGGGCAGTCAATGGAGCCGGTCCACAAAGCGACCGAGATATACGGAGCGGCGAGGACTTGCAGATCTCGGCATGGGCGATGTGTCGGACCGACACGGGCTGTTGCGGATAATGGAGATTTTTTTCAGCAACCACTCCGCAGTGAGCCTTTTTGATACAAGATTCGAGAGGCTTGGATGAAAGTGGGCGAGCGGCTTTTTAATACCTAGTTGGCCAGGATTTGGAATATTCATGTGGCACCTGTGTCTAATGAGTATGTTTCTACAGGTGGATGAGGGCGCGGGGCCAAATAGGCAATGAACGACACGAACATCCTCAAATTGTAAAACGAACATAATTTAGCGGGGCACCAGACAAGGTTAGCCGGTTGCTTTCTTTCAGGTGTGATTGGCAACCTCCTCATTTCCTTTGGCAATTGGCACCAGAGAGCTTTGCTGACGCGTGATGATCGACCAGCAACTAGCTGCTGCTGACATAGGTCATTTACGTGACGGAGAAATGCCACTTTTCGCAAAGGGAAAAGGTCTGCGTGTCTTAGCTTGGGCCATTGTTATGGGTTTTCTATCGGCCCTATAGCGGGAAACGGGTTCTGAGACACGCGGACAGAGCACCGGGTATCGTTGCCAGCAAACGGTAGACTGTCTTGGAGCAATATTGCGATATCTTAGACAAAGCAAAGCAGCTTCTGTTTGGCGGTCTTGGGCGCGATTAGTAGCCGAGCGCCACAAGAAATCAATTACAGGTGTTCGCCTGCTTCTGTCGTATGCGGCGTTGTTAGAGGCCCTTTTTAGTTGCGGGTTAGTGTGAGCCACCAAACGCTAGTTGGGCTCGGCTTGGATTCATGATCGTTGACGTTGGAGACTTGCATGGGGCCAATGAAACGAGACTATGGCTTACGGTAGTGATGTAGCAATGTGTACTGCCGGCTCTGTTTACCAATAGTGTGCGGCCGGTTAGCAGTAGAGCATGTGCGCCATCGGGAATCAATTTACTGTGACAACAGTGATCTCGCACAGGATGGGGTCTTGATTAGAAGAGGAAGGATGATTGTGGTTAGGATGATAGATGGTCTGGACCATGTATGTTGCAAAAGTCGGGCCGTTGGAAGTTGTGCTCGCATCTGGAGTATGATAATAATAAATGTCAAAAACCCCTCCAGCTAATAAAACGGCAGTGGGCAAGGCAAATTCGCAGTCGGCGGCAGACTACCACCACCAGTGACCAGAAGGGGACGCTTGTTTGAGAATTAGAGGCCCGGTATCGTGGAAGCTACATTGATGGCTGATGTAATCATCTGAATAACAAATAGGTTCTTAAGTCTAGAGCGCTCAAAGTGCACCATAATTGAAAAGAGTACACAAACGCGACAAAGCGCATCACCGTACCAAGACATGATCAATTTCGCCCCTTCCGACTACTCCAGCTACCTACCAAGTTTCAAGTTACAACGGAGTACAGCTTCTACTTCCCTGCAGCGCAGTGGGTCAAGCCACATCAGCCCAGGCCAAGGTTTTGGCAGCACTGCAACCTCTCTTGTCTCCATCTATGCTAGCGCCATCTTGGTGACCATCATGATCACGGCTTTCGTGTCTGTGGCGTCCCTTACGTCCATGCGTGATGAATTCTTTCGGCGTTTCCGACCAAGTAATAGTGCTCGGAGTAGCCATCGAAAGATTCGGAAAAGATGAAACTACACGGCTATTGCTTTTGCGCGTCGGTATGGATAGAGAACCCGGCGTGGTTGCCATTGCGCGACACCAATAGGCCTTAGCCTTCAGTTAGCGAATTAGGATAGGCTAATTGCTTAGTTGGTTGGTTAATGGTGTGGGCCATTCGCAATGTTCCAATGCAAGGCGAGTGAGTTGTCGTCCACTTCTCCACGGCAAATACAAGCTAGAGACCAAACTGATCACAATTTATTAGCGTGTATACATGGACCAGACTGTGGCGAATGGACCTCGCAATAGTCTGCCGTCATTCGAAAAGTAACCAGTATGACGATCCCGCCCGTCCCCAGCTTCCCCAGTTGGGCCTTCCCTCGTTTCTTTCGTCTGCTGGTACATACATAAGTCTCGCCCCATCCTCCACTCGGTGACCAGACGACTTGGTGACCTTCTCCTTCTATCCTGCTTTGTGGTATTTACCTGTCTATGGGAAGCTGGTCTTGTTCATAGTATTGGTCCTATAACCTACATGCACCTATAGCGCCACTTCCTACCAATTCCATCTCTATCCTGCATTGATTACGACCATGGGTATCCTGCGCAAGGCCTCCCTGTCCAAGCCCGAGGGTGTGGTGGGCAAAACATGGCCGGCAATTGCCATGGGTTTCTTTGTCGCGTTTGGTGGTGTCCTCTTTGGGTAAGCATTGCAGCTTGAAGCTTGAAGCTTGAATACCTGCCAAATTACTCTAACACTCGCTGCAGCTATGATACCGGAACTATCAGTGGCATCATGGCCATGCCCTACTGGAGGAAGCAGTTCAGCACTGGCTTCGTCGACAACGATGGTCCAAACGTCACCACTTCGCAGCAATCCGCCATTGTCTCTATCCTCTCTGCTGGTACTTTTTTCGGTGCTCTTGCCTCGCCCTTTCTCGCCGATCGTCTTGGACGCCGGCCTGCTCTCATCATCTCAACTTGGGTCTTCAACTTGGGTGTTGTTCTCCAAACTGCCTCAACCAGCATTCCGCTTTTCCTAGCCGGCCGTTTCTTTGCCGGATTTGGTGTTGGTTTGATCTCTGCTTTGAGTATGCCGCCAATCCCTATGCCTTTGCAAGTTATATCTCTAACTGTGACGTCTAGTTCCCCTGTATCAATCAGAGACTGCTCCCAAATGGATCCGCGGGGCCATTGTCGGTGCATACCAGCTTGCCATTACGATCGGTCTACTGCTTGCCGCAGTCGTTGACAATGCGACCAAAAACCTTGATAACAGCGGCAGCTATCGAATCCCCATTGCTGTGCAGTTTGCGTGGTCTCTTATTCTGCTCGTTGGAATGATCATCCTCCCCGAAACTCCTCGTTACCTCATTCGAGCCAACAAGATGGACAAGGCCGCCAAGGCATTGGGTAGAATCCGCCGTCTTCCAGCCGACCACCCCGCAATTGCTGAAGAACTACACGAAATCAAGGCCAACCACGACTACGAGATGAAGCTTGGATCTCAGACATCCTACCTCGACTGCTTCCGTCCCCCTGTTCTTAAGCGTCAGCTCACGGGCTGTGCTCTCCAGGGTCTGCAGCAACTTACGGGTATCAACTTTATTTTCTATTACGGTACGCGCTACTTTGAGCGCTCTGGATTCAAGAACCCGTTTGTTATTCAGATGATTACATCGGCCATCAATGTCGCTTCCACGATACCAGGCCTCTACTTGACTGACAAGCTCGGTCGTCGTCCCCTACTGCTAACTGGTGCGATTGGCATGTGCATTTCACAATTTATTGTTGCCATGTCCGGTACCTTCTCCACAGGTCAGGATTCCAGTGGTACAGTGTATTCCACAAATGACTCCGGCCAAAAGGCAGCCGTTGCATTTGTGTGTATCTATATCTTCTTCTTTGCCTCGACGTGGGGGCCTCTGGCATGGGTTGTAACTGGTGAAATCTTCCCCCTGCGGACACGTGCCAAGTCTTTGAGCATTACCACTGCTAGCAACTGGCTGCTCAACTGGGCAATCGCGTATTCTACACCATATCTTGTCGATTATGGCAAAGGCTCTGCCAATCTTCAATCCAAAATCTTCTTCGTTTGGTTTGGATGCTGCTTCATCTGCATTGCCTTTGTTTACCTCTGCATTTACGAGACAAAGAATCTGTCGCTCGAGGAAGTGGATCAACTTTACGAAGATGTGAAGTTTGCGCCCAAGTCTAGAACCTGGCGCCCAACTGAAAGCTGGCAGCAACGGGCAAGCATTTCTGCACAGGGTGCTGAGAAGGCCAGGGGTGAGAATGTCGAAAATGTTGAGAAGTCAACTGAGATTGCTTGATCCTGGCTCGAGAAATCCGCTTCAACTGGACGAAGGAGATGACTTTTCAAGATTTTATATCTGGGGTGCGTCGGTCTTTCTTTTGGATATGTTTTAATGCGAATGATGAAAGTATTCGCTTATCAATATGAAATAGACGCCTTCGTGCGACTGGGTATTCTACAGAGGGTTATTCGATGCTGCCATGGACGACTGTTTGCTAGTTGTTAATACCAATAAAGCTTTTTTAAAATGAAAATCATGTGTTGCCTGGTATTTTCAGTGCTGCGCATTTTCTAAATACTTCTTACACATGTCACTCCTGAGAGGCAAGGGCCCACGACACTTTACGTGAATTGAACCGTTTATCTGAATTCATTCTTAACTTCTAAATTCTTGAAACGCTTTCAAATCTCCTTTTGTCTAATCCTTTCTTCGCCCGTGCCAGCCGCTGTATTTTGGCAGCTAGTAGGTGTAGTCGTGAAGTATTGGTTGTGAGGAAATGGAGTTTTAGTAATCCAGATTTCCACCATCTCCACAGGCTCAATCAATTACCTGCATAGAACGTCTTCACCAACATACAGTCCACCATGTTTACGGCGTTTAACATTAACCTAAACTCAAGGCAGGAGGAGACAAATGGCATTCTGGGGTCCAACACGGCATCCTATCCGGACACAGCTCAATACTCTCGCACGGCCTGCGACATTTGTCGTGCACGAAAGGTCAGTATCACAATCGCGCCAGCTCCGTGGCAACCCGTCTCAAATTTATTCTTGATAGTTAAAATGCATCGGCATTGGGGCGATATGTGATGAATGTATCTCTGCATCTGCTCACTGTACATACACATTTAGCTCTGGTATTGGGCCAGGGAAGAAAAGGCGTCGCAGGGTCTGGGACCCGACACTCAACGCTGACATATCCCGAGACTCACCAGCCGTACCCCACAAACCATTGCTGCCAGAAAATACAGACACACCGGATGTAATTAATGCAACCATGTGCAAGAAAGGCAAAAGTCCGGCCCACCCGCGGGAAGTATCCGAGTTGGAACTGACGCCAGCTGCCTCAGCTCCAGGCGAGTCCACGCGAAGCAGCTCCAACAGCCCAACGGCAAGGGGGCCCTCAAATAGGAATCCCATTACTTTGGGGAATCCCAGTACCGCCTTTTCTGGGGCTTCATTTGCTTTATGCCCAGGTAAACACATAAGCGCCGTTACGGTGCCACAGGCAGGGCCGGAGTTTGAAACGGTATTCGATTTTGGAATCGACGCCGGCTTGTCGCCACTGGACCAAATCTCAAGGGAGTCGCAGCACGACTCTTTTGGCCAATGTGCTTGTGTTTCATCCATGGAAAAACAAATCCAGGATCTTAATCCTCGCACCAGTGTTGGTGTAGAAAGCCTACAAACCGACGCACTATTTTTCCATGTCGAGCAGGGTATTGACAGCTGCTCTACGCTGACGGCTTGCGGGCACTGCAGTGTCAATGAGATGAATCCAATGCTTCTCGTTAACCACATGAACCAGCTGGCGCTCATGTTGGACGAGCTAGTCCACCGACTAATAAACTGCCAATCTGCGGATACGGCGCCTGCTCTGTTCCAGTTTGGAGGGTATAGCGTGCAAAAGACGACGATGAGATCACGACTGCTCACGAGCATGATTGGACTTCATGTCGATGACTTGAATAAGGTACTTGCGTGTTTGGAAAGCTCTTTGTCGGAGAAAGCTCGCCCACTTCTTGCAGGGGCCCAAACCATTGTTAAGAAAATGGGACAGACTTTGCTGTCATTCTCTGAGGATCCGCGGTGACAATAGGGTTAGAATCGTAGCGGATGGCATTGGGTTGCAGGTTTGCGATATATATGTATTAGCTCTAATCTAGGTTTCACTACATGACTCTGAAAATGCAATGCACTTTACTTATTAAATTTGTTTTGTATGGTAGCTTAGACTAAGACCCAGGTTCTACATGCTCCATATCCCTATGGCACCGCCGATGCCTCTATATGTCTCCATGACATTTTAGGCAAACAACTTTTCCCTTTTCATTGCCATGCTAGCCAAGAAGGCCACCGCACCTGTGACAAAGACAGGCACAAATGCATCTTGAATAGCCATGGCAATGACATGAATAGCTGCCTCGGCGGTCTCCTGGGCTGCATCGTCAATTAGATCGCTCCCGACACCAGCGACAGCAGAGGAAATTTCATCCGCTGTCGCACTTGGGAAAATGCTATGCAGTCCCTGATGAGCCCTATTGACAAATACAGCGCCCGAAAGACCTGTGCCTAGAGCTATCCCCATCATCTGACTTATAGTCATGAAGCCGACACTGTACGAAATGTCCGAAGCAGCGACCTTTAGCTGCGCGATGGGGAATCCGGCTTGGCAATAGCAACCTACGCCAACTCCTAAGATTATGGTGTAGCCGTAAATTTTTGCATTGCTAGTGTGCTCATCGGCCGTGTCTGAAAGCGACATTAGTCAGTGCGGTCTGATGATTATAAGTGAGGTTCTTACAGAGAAGAGCTCCGCCAATGGTCTGCAGTGCAGCGCCAAAAAGGTACCATGGGTAGTAGTACCCAGTTTTGGACATGAAATCGCCGCTGATGAGCACACTTGCGGAGAGGAACAGAATAAATGGCAGGATGTGGACTGAGGTTTGCAGTGCCGTGGCGCCTCGCGTGAACTGAAAGTACAGCGGAAGATAGTATATGGCGATGAATGTACCAAAGGCAGAAAACACTAGTCAGTTAGTATAAAAGAGAGTAACAATGAGATACGGACGACATACTCATTGTGGTGAATAGAATAATCATTTCCGACTTTCGGAAAAAGTGAACGGGAAACATGCGGTCGCTCGTCGATGTCGCAAACGCAAAGGTTTGCTGTACACTAAATAGGGCCAATAAAGCACCAGAGAGGACAAACAGGACGATACTGCGACTATCGCTCCATCCCCATAGAACACCGCCAAAGTTCATTGCCATCATGATGCAGAGGAACGTGCCCGAGGAGAGCAGCGCACCGAGTACATCGAGCCTAGCCAGCCGTGCGCGGAGCGACACACCGGGCAAAGGGCGGTGATCCGGCAAGATGAAAATGTATATCGGGGCAACGACGCCTCCAACACAAGGGTTGAGATAGAAAGCCCACCGCCACGTCGCCGAGCTCTGCGCAAAGGCACCGCCGACGACAGGGCCCAGGACGGTGCCAATCCCCCACCAAAAGCCAGTGAGGCTCAGATATCGCGGCCGCTCCACGTCCGTCGTGTGGGTGGACAGAATCGTCAGTAGTCCCATGTACATGCCCAGGCCGCCCACGCCAGCGAGAGCTCTGCCAACAATAAACGCCGTGATGGTCGGGGCGCCGCCGCACAGGGCCGAGGCGCCCATGAACAGGGCCAGAGCGCCGAGGAACAACTTCTTGGCGGAGAACAGCCCAAATGCCTTGGACCATATGAGCGTGCTCGCGGCGGACGAGAGCGCAAAGGAAACGCCGAGCCAGGGGACGAGATCGACGTGGCCAAAGGTTTTGACAATGGCCGGCTGAATAGTCGCGACAATGGTGGTATCGAGGGCGTAGAGGAGAAAGGAAGCGAGTAGAGATACAACAACAGTAAACCACTAAGACTGTTATGAGACTTCTGGATGAGTTGCCTGATGTGTAGTTGCAAAATATCGTACCTTTGCTCCGTGAATGTCTCGAGCCGAGATGTTCATCTTTTCGTTTTCCGAACTTGCTACCTCTTGAGAGCTTCCATCGGCTGTTGCCTCTGGATTCGAGTTTTCAACAAGCATAGTCATGATTATTGCTTTTGCGTGGATGTTTCGTTTTGCTTGACTTGGTTGACGAGGGAATTGCTTGGAGGGTTGCGATTAGAATGTAGAATAAAGAGCCATACATTGTCCTCTTAAATATCAAAACCAGCCCCCTCCCCCCAATCAAACTGATTTATAATTCAAAGAGTGACTTGTAATCAAATTGAGATGACGGAGCAAAGTTGACTCAGGGATGAGAGCCAAAACTCCGCTTTCCCTGCCGAGACGGATGAAATGTAGCCCGATCCAACTATCGCGATGTTCGGCTGTTGCTTCATCCAAACTTGCCACAATCTACTTGGAAATATTTTTTAAAGAAAAAAAATACAGAATGGGAAAAAAAGCTAAAATGGAAAGCGTTCTTCAAGGCGTTACTCTGATTTTTGACATCTGAGGCCAGTATAATTGTGCCTTACTCGAGTGAAGTTGAAGCGATGATCTGCGTTCGTGTCCCGATTTGGATGTTTCCCAAATAGGAAATGTCTCGATCTAGACTTATGAGACAACCCAAGTCAAGCAAAGCACAAGACACATAGGCGTAAGTCCCTTGAAATATTTTTAATCGTGAAAACTCGTACATGTTAGCCTCTTACGAAGTACATGCTCTCCTTGAAAGATAAACGGCGAAATATACGCCGACTATTGATTGTCGTCACATTGTTTTTGTTTGGGCCATGGCAGTGAAAGCTGTACCAACAGGGTGTTGCCACTCTCTGTTTAAAACAGGCTCCATGCTCCATCTCCCCATAAGAAATTGTGGCTTAATTAAGAGGCCCAGCCTCTGTGTGCACCCTCGTCATTCAACGTGCCAATTGCACGTTGACAGGCAGAGCAATGACATTTGACAGCCGACATTATGATACCCTGGCAGGGTCTCGCGCTAGTCGCATGGCGGCAACTTCAGAAGCATTATCAGTATACAAGAATAAAACTTCTAGTCATCAAAATCACAGAATTACATATGTAGCCCTCGAATGTGACATAACTGGTCTTGGGGTCAATCAATGAAATCTACGCAAATTCAATAATATTATAGTCGTGAATTGGCCTGAACATTCTGTCGCCGATCTATCTCGTGCGTCAGTACCTGAGAGATTTGAGACACCGTTGTCTGCCTGGCAGAACAAACTAATTTGGCGCTCACGTATCTGATATATATACTATACTCCGTACCGACTCCTATTACAGCAGACTATAGCAAGTAAAGGATTGGTATTAACCCATGGAAAGATTGAATGAGTAAAACCACCACTGATTATGGTGTAGCAAAGTTATGCCGCTCGCTTCAGGGTAGGCCATGGCCACGGAGGGCTCCTTTGCTGAGGTGGTCAATGTGAGAGACCTGGCCATCTAACCCAAGCGGGAAGGTCAGTTTCCTCGGACCGACGGGAGTAAACTAGAGGCAGAAATTACACTAAACTGAAGCAAGGCAGTCATGATGTTCTGTAAGGGTTGTGCCGCCCGGCCCACAAAGCGTGCAGATCACTGGACAGTCGAGAGGACGGCTGCAACATTCTGACCCAAGACAGCTTGAGTATTCATTCACATCACACAGGAGCTTCAGGATATCACAGCTGAAGCCACTCGAAGCCATCAATTATTATCAATTACCCTCAATTAGCATCCTCATAGTAGATTGAAAGAGCTGGACCGAACCAACGCCGAATACGCGTCTGGCAGAGCCATCACAATCACCACAATCTTGTCCCGGCAGAATCTCTCGCTAGAATTCTCTCAGAATTCCCCATTACCCCAATTTCTCATGGCAAGGGAAGCTGGTGGCAGCCCCAATTAGTTACCAGAGAGGCAAGCAAAGCCAACCAAGTACCTGCGTGAACCCCATTTAAAAAGCATATTCGGCCCTTTTCCCGCCAGCGCACAAGGCTGCGTGCGGGCGCCACGGCAAGCCAAGCATCGAGGCTTTTGTGGCCCCTGTCCATTTTAGCACTTTGGCGGGCACGGAACTGGTTCCCGGCTAAATTTTGTCTCCAATGCCCAACTATAAGCGATATCTGCAACTGTTCTCGTGGGGCTGAAGCTGGTCCGCTGCTGCATGAAAGCTGGCTAGGAATGCGACGTTGGGGTGAATATTGACGTATCCTGCAAGGACTTGCATGTATATGAGCTAAGAGGCATATATAATCAGGCAAGTTGTAGAGAACCTGCGCCGGTTTATAAAAAGCCCCAGCTACTACAATAGGCAGGTCCCATGCCATCATCTCATTAGCAATAAAACACCACAGGTCCCTTCGCCTGAATAGCATCACTTGCTCAATTGAACCACAGAAGCAACTCATCAACGTATCAATCGCTCAATTTATGAATTCAACTCCTCAAAATCTCTCCGTCTTATTACAATGGCGTAAACGTGGCACAGCCTCTCCCCGCCTTTCAAGAGTTCCCGTCTCTCCAGTTGTTCCTCCAAATTAAAGCCAGTCATTAAGCTAGCCAGCCTCCACAAGCCACTTCCAGCCCAAATCGCACCTAAAAAAACGGCTTGGCGGGGGATATGAATCCGGGAGCAGGGCTCAAAAAACATTGCCAAGGCCCATCATCATCATCATCATCAAGGTAAAAACAAAATCAAAGCTTCGCATCACTGGCTTTGCCATATCAGCGACCTAGGAGGGTGAATCATCTTAAAATGGAAAATAGACCTAGAGAGACCTTTAAAGCTAGCAAGGATAAGCCCTAGCTAGTTCAGCAGTAACAATGAACCGCTGAAGGTTGGCTACAGCGGACCATGCACGACAATCCCGCTCGTGCCGCAAGCATTCGGCGTTATTCTTACAGCTAACGCAAGCCCAGTTCATATTCTTGTGTGTCACGACAGGGATATATCCCCAATACTATTAACCCCGCTGGGCTTAAGCTATTAGCTGCATGACGGAGTCTCCGCCTTTTGGAGAGCCGTAATAGCTCGCCTTGATTACCAGAGCTTGGACGTTGTCTCGTCCCACGTAGGTAGGTATCCATTACCGACAGCTTTTATTTATTTATTTATTATTTTATTTCTTTAATTTCGAATGATGCTGCGCTTGCATATATAAGACAATGCTTCCCTCCCCAATCCCCAACGGGAGGGCAAGTCAGTCAAGTGTCAGACAGAGTTCAGTTCAATTCACTTCACAATGAGACTCTGGGGAAGCTTGCTTCTCGCCGGCCTAGCCTCTGGAGCTGTCCTTTCCAGAAGCGACACCAGCAACAATGCGCTCGCAGCTTGCCCTGGCTACAAAGCGTCCAATGTCAAGACTAGCAACAATGGTCTGACAGCGCAGCTGTCACTCGCTGGTAAAGCCTGCAATGTGTACGGTGACGACTTGAAGAATCTTATTCTGGAAGTGACGTATGAGAATGGTAAGTCTTGTCTGAAGCTCAGTTTAGCTCTCTCACTCGCATACAATTTGGGTCTCCACCCCCGACCTTTTCTCAGCCACATCTCATAAACCCGAACCTCTCCCACTCATCCATGATGTTACTATCCCAGCCATCGCCTGCTAACAGCTACCAGACAACCGCCTGCATGTCAAGATCCAAGATGCCGGCAATCAAGTCTACCAGGTCCCCGACTCCGTCTTCCCACGCCCCTCGGACAAGTCGGCCGCCTCCTCCAACAAGCTGAAGTTCTCATACAAAGCCAATCCCTTCTCCTTTACTGTCGCGCGCCGCGACTCGGGTGAAGTCCTCTTTGACACCTCTGCTGCCTCGCTCGTCTTCGAGACGCAGTACCTCCGCCTGCGCACCGCCTTGCCCAATGACCCGTACCTGTACGGTCTTGGTGAACACTCGGACCCCTTCCGCCTCAACACGACCAACTATATCCGCACGCTTTGGAACCAGGACGCCTACACCATCCCCAACGGTGCCAATCTCTACGGTGATCACCCCTTCTACCTCGAGCAACGTGCGCATGGCGCGCACGGCGTCTTCCTGCTCAACTCGGACGGCATGGACATTATGATCAACCAGGACGCGGCCGGCAAGCAGTACCTCGAGTACAACACGCTGGGCGGTGTTCTAGACTTTTACTTCTTCGCCGGCCCGACCCCCGTCGATGCCGTCAAGCAGTACGGCGCCCTGGCGGGTACACCGGCCATGCAGCCGTACTGGGGTCTTGGCTACCACAACTGCCGCTACGGCTACCAGGACGTCTTCGAGGTCGCCGAGGTTGTCTACAACTACAGCGCCGCTGGCATCCCGCTTGAGACCATGTGGACGGACATTGACTACATGGACCGCCGTCGCGTCTTCACGCTTGATCCGCAGCGCTTCCAGCTCGACAAGATGCGCGCTGTCGTCTCTCACCTCCACGCCAACGACCAGCACTACATTGTCATGGTCGACCCGGCAGTTGCGTACCAGGACTACCCGCCACTGCAGCGTGGCGTCGAGCAGAATGCCTTCCTCCTGCGCTCCAACGGCTCCCTCTGGCTCGGCGTCGTCTGGCCCGGCGTCACCGTCTTCCCGGACTGGTTCGCCAAGAACACGCAGGCGTACTGGACCAACGAGTTCAAGATCTTCTTTGACAAGAGCACGGGTCTGGACATTGATGCGCTCTGGATCGACATGAATGAGCCTAGCAACTTCCCGTGCAACTTCCCCTGCGACGATCCCTATGGCTCGGCCGTCGGCTTCCCCCCGCCTGCGCCGCCCGTCCGCGCACCTCCGCGCACGATCCCCGGCTGGCCATGCGAGATCCAGCCCGGCGGCTGCGGCAAGAAGCGCGGCACCTTGGACGACGAGGTCGCCCGCGGCCTGTTTGACGAAACCAACCCCAACGTCGCGCCGCGAACCAACACCGACGCCCTCGTCCTCCCCGCCCGCGCTGCCGCCGCCGGCGACCAAAAGGGCCTCCCCGGGCGCGACCTCCTGTACCCCAAGTACGCCATCCACAACAAGGCGGCCTTCCAGGACGACTGGAACGCCGACAAGGGCGGCATCTCCAACCACACGGTCAACACGGACGTGATCCACCAGAACGGGTTGGCCATGTACGACACGCACAACCTCTACGGCTCGCAAATGTCCACCTTTTCGCACAACGCCATGCTCGCCCGCCGCCCCGGCCTCCGCCAGCTCGTCATCACCCGCAGCACCTTTGCCGGCGCGGGCAGCAAGGTCGGCCACTGGCTCGGCGACAACACCTCGACGTGGCAAAAGTACCGCGAGTCCATCCGCGGCATGCTCGCCTTCACCTCGCTCTTCCAGTTCAACATGGTCGGCTCCGACGTGTGCGGCTTCTCCGGCGCCACCACCGAGGAGCTCTGCGCGCGCTGGGCCACCCTCGGCGCCTTTTACAGCTTCTACCGCAACCACAACGAGGCCGGCGCCCCCAGCCAGGAGTTTTACCGCTGGCCCTCCGTCACCGCCGCCGCCCGCAAGGCCATCGGCATCCGCTACCGCCTGCTCGACTACTTCTACACGGCCATGCAGCGCGCCGCCACAGACGGCACCCCCAGCATCGCGCCGGTCTTCTTCCACTACCCGCAGGACAAGGCCGCGTGGGCGCTCGAGCTGCAGTATTTCTTCGGCCCCGGCATCATGGTCGCCCCCGTGACGGAACAGGGGGCCACCAGCGTGTCCGTGTACCTCCCCGAGGACAACTACTACGACTGGTACACGCACAAGGTCATCCACGGCAAAGGCGGTGCGTACACCTTCAACGACGTCGACGTCACCACCATCCCCCTGCTCATCCGCGGGGGCGTCATCATCCCTCTGCGCGCCCAGTCGGCCAACACCACCACCGAGCTGCGCAGGCAGGACTTTGAGCTCCTGATCCCTCTCGACGAGCACGCGTCGGCAAGGGGGGAGCTGTACATGGACGACGGCGTGTCAGTGGAGCAGAAGCGCGGCAGCGTCACGGACCTCACCTTTACGTATGCAAAGGGCGTGCTCACTGTGGGCGGCACGTTTGGCATCGGTAACCTCCCGCGCATCACAAAGGTGACGATCCTCGGCGAGAACTGCAAGGTCAAGACCGCGGCCGCGGCCAAGGGCGGCTCGGCGTCCGACGAGGGCAAGCGTAGCCGTTCCGTCACGGTCAACATTTCGCTCAACGCGGCTAGCACGACCACGATCTAAGAAAGTCGAGGACAAGTACAAACAGAATGACAAATCACGAATGACTACATAGTAATGGATAAGAAGTACAATGCTACATAATTATGAATGACAAGACCATGATTTGAAAAACGTGAATATACATTGCAAAAATATAAAAAAATGATGGATGCCGCAACACCAGGTCGCCAATGTATATATGTATATATAACAATATGTGTGTATAAATAATGAAATATAAAGAGATATTCATGTCTTTTTGTCCCATACACTCCGGTGTAAATGCCCAAAACAGTAACCCGCAACCCAATCAAAAAGGAAAAAAATGAATCCAATCGTGTGATAAAGATACAAAATGACATATGTGCAGAAGAAGATGAAAGGCGAATTCGCCCAAAGATGGTAGTAAAATGGATGAAAAGGAAAGAAACGAAAAGAACAATAATACGTGAAAAGTTCAAAGTCGTTGGTTTGTCGAAATCATCAACTTCAGTCTGATAGCTGACTCGGATTCCGGTCGAGTGGTGAGTGCAGGGGGTGTGGCGGTAGAGGCGGTAGGGATCTACCCCAGGGCTGCGAATCCTCTAGCGGAGGGATTACCGAACTTTGAGTTGAAAACGCTTGCGAATCGTGGAGGTCCGACATGGGCTGGCTGCCGGGCTGGCTGGCGGTACTGCCATTGGCAAGGGTTGGACATAGGCGATATTGGTTCTCGCCAATGGGCTCGATGATGCCTTCGTCAAGAGCGTATTGTCGGAGCAGCGCATCGACCCCGAGATTTTCTCCTTCGCCCTTTTCCATGTGCCGACCGACATGTTCTGTCCATTCGTCCCAGGCTGTTGGCCCTTCGAAACTACTCGTGCAGCCGGGTTTCGGGCAGTTGGATCGTTGCGGTGGGTGCCTGCGCTGTATAAGACAACTCAGCTGCATGTCCTTGACGTAGTTGTCCCAATCCGACGACTGCTGTGCATTGTCACCCTTGGCGAGAGCACGTTTGACCTGTGGTGGTGCATGCATGCGACGAAGGTGCTGAGTAAACAAGTCCTTTCTGTTGAACTCGTTGCCTTTGCCATCTGCCGAGGTCCGCGAGCAGACGGAGCAGCGGTAAAACTGCAGGCACAGGTGCTGCGAGGCAATGTGTCTCTTCCATTCATTCTTGGACCCAAAAGTGCTCGTACAGCCGCCAAAATGGAATGCACATGGAAAGGGTCGGGTGTGCGCCGCGGCAATATGCTTTCGCAGAGAGGACGAATCCTTAAACGGCGCATGGGTGCAGTGGGCACAGCGTATGTCGGGTTTGCCAAGTATTCGCCTGATTTTTGCACCGACAGACCCCGAGCCGCCGTCCAATACAGGCATTGACTCTGAGCGCGTGAGATTACGAAAGCCCGGATGGAAATTCGGCATGGCCACTGGACGCGAGTTGCGGTCGAGAGGAGCCACGCGGGTATCATCACCTCCCCGATGGCGGATGTCGCTCAGGGCTTTGAGCTGTTCGGCTGCCTGCATCTCCGCCGAGTCAGCAGCCTCTGTTTTCGGGGTTACCCCCAAGCTGCCGGCAGCCAGAGATTGATAGATCCTTGCGGTGGGACTGGACTTGTCATCGGGAATTCCGTCTCTCGAAACTTGCGCTGGAATTGGCTGCTGAATATTTACGCTCAAATCGTGGTGAGGGGGTCGGCTAGTCGTCGCGGAATCTGGACCAGCAGTGAGTTCTGAAACGCTCGGGTCAGGCGCGGGCTTTACCATGTCGGGCTGCGCTACCAGTTTGCCGTAGAGAGGAGCCATGTTGCGCGAGGTGATGTGCCCCAAAAAGTACCAAATTTTGTCGTGCTGGACGCTCGCCCAGAGAGCCTGGGGCATGGAGATGAGGAGGACTGTTGGGGGTCCCAGGAACATGCCCTCGACCGTGACCTGCGAGGCCAAAGGCGGTGTACTCTGTAGCCAGCCATGGAATGCAGCCATATCCGGGGTCGCCTCACCAACAAAGGTGGTGCAGACAAGAATGCGCGCCTCGTCAAAGGTAAGTTTGGGAGCTGGTTCCGGGCTGAAGAGGCGATCATGGAGGGCGGTATGGGCAGATTGTGGCGTGACGGTATTCGACGATGACTCTGGTAAAGGCGTGAGTTCGATACTCTTAGTTTTGTCAGGCGTCATGGTGAAGAACTCTGGTTCCAGCGAGGGTGGGGGTGGCTGGAACGGGCGAAAAGCGGAATTCGGGTTGGCGTGTGAGATGGCTTTGATTTCTTGGTAAAGAGCATGTGCGGAGAAGGGAGGACCGCGACGAAGTTTGCGCAAGGCTGTAGTGAGGCAGGGCGTGAAATAGGCACGGGAGGCTGGCGTTGAATGCTGAGCGGTGTCCGGGGAATAGGCGGCGACGACTTGCTTAACACCGTGAGCGGAAGCGATGGAATCTGGCAACGAACAAGTGTCGAGCAACAGAAGCATATCGGAATGCGCATCCTCAAAGAGGCAGCGGACACCGTCCCACTTCAACCTGGCCGAGTCATCATGGGGAGAGCTGTTGCGGGTTAGAAACTGACGTCTGGCTGCTGCTGGATGCAAGCAAGCTTATTGACAAAAGCCGGCAAGGTGGAGGAGGAGGGCCGCTTACCAAGCCCAGTAGAGCTGACCGTCCGGGCCAATGAACCCGTGGCCGGAGTAATATATAATCAGCAGCTGATTTGGCCGGGCATGCTCGAGAAAGGTAGCAATTTGCACGCTGAGTTTTATACTTGGATTGGAGACGGTGGGGATCTGCCATGTTTCTGTGCGGTAGCGATATTCGAGCTCCAAAACCTGCTGAAGGTCGCGAATGTTGTTGTCTGCGGAAGGGTCATCCTGCCAGCTCAAGAGTAGGACGGAGACGTCGGGATAACGAGGCAGCTGCTGGTCACTCTGGCGGTTGATGAGAATAGCAGCTTCATTAAGGTGGCGCGCAAAGGCTTCGAACTCGTGACGCTGGCTGTGGTGAGGGGCATCGGGAACTATGTGAGAGGGATGAGGCTGAGCTATGTTAGCAGTGAGGGAGGAACCGGCTGATGAGGCTGAAGAAAGAGATGGTCGAGAGGTCGAGGTGAGGCGGGCTATTCAGCAGCCGGCGGGGCAGGACAGGACATACGAGCTTATACTGATATTGCGAAGGGTGAGATTCGGGAGGAGACGAGGCGGAAGCATTGAGCTTGGGGGCAAGCTTTCGCCGCTTGCCGGCAGGCTCCATGGGATGGAAGCGCTGCCGCGATGCGATGGCGGCAGACGGGAGATGATGGGCGGTCGGGGGTCTGTACGGACGTCAAGTTGAGCTGAGCAGATTTGGTTGCTGCGAGGTCGTTACTGCAGCGCGAGGACTGGTGTGGTGGTTTGTGGTTGTGGTGGTGGTTAAGGTGGTGGTGGTGGTGGTGTGTCGTTTGGGCAGGATTAGCTGCGTGAGGCTGTGGAACTGACAGACAGTTTCATGGCAAGCGTCGAGAAAGAGGACAAGAGTAGAAACAAACAAAAAAAGAGAAAGAAGTCTAGATGAGTAAGATATAAGCCAGAAAAGGGCGACGGCTGTGGAGCAACAAGAGCTAGAAAAAAGAGAGTGACGGGCGATTCAAGAGCATTTGCAAATGAAGAGGAAGAAATGAAAGGCGCGTGTGCCAGAAAAGCCACTGCGGTGCCAACGGAGAGAGAGGATGGTCAGTTGGTACATAAGGCTGGCGGGTGCCTGTGGGGGGGAGGCGGCGGGTTTGGTGGCGTAGACGGTAGGGTAGCGGGCGACAGACGGGCCAGTCCTAGCTACAAGTAGCAACTGCAGCTCTTTAGTAAGAGAGTTGACTTGTTTGCAGGACAAGGCAAGGCAGCAAGCTAGCAGGCTGGCAGGCAAGGCAAGCAAGCAGGTGACGGCAGGTAGCAAACAGCTGGCAAACAGGTGCAAGCAGGTGCAAGCTGCGGCAGGTTGTTTGTTGGCCAACAGACAGACAAGGTACCACGCCCAGCAAAAAGGGCGTGTACAGATACCTGCTCACTTTGAACAACCAAACTGGTACTTGAAACAAGGTGCTTGAAGCCAAGTAAAGGTAGGTACATACAAGTAAGTTGATGTAGCCAGTAGAAATGTTGAATGAATATAAAGCAACTCGAGTAGTTGTCTGTAGTACTTGACAGACAAACAGATGAAGAAATCTGCAGGCTCTGACGACGCGCACCTGCGTGTGTATATCTAAATAATAAAAATAAATATTCAAATAATAAAAAATGGGAAAATAGGCAAGTGAGCAAATGAGCAAATGAGCAAATGAAGCAAATACAAATTTAGTCTAATCGCAACACCAGAATGATGAAAGGAAACTTACGCATCACTTTACCCTTTTGACTGTCTGTGGGGCAAGGCTCGCAAGGTCAGCTACAAAAAAGGCGGGCTATGTAATACGGATAGTAGGCGGTGGAATGGGCCAAGAGTGAGCAAGTATGATGCCCAGCTAGTTACTCCATAGCTGCCTCGCGTTAGTGACGGCCAGGGACAAGGCCGAGAGACACAAGAAGGGTGGGCACTGGGGCCTTTGCTTGTCCGGGGGGTTACGCATTGCATTGCAGTGGCAAGTGGCTACTGGACTGTTACAGGCTACACCGGGGGCCTCTCGGTAAACCTCCAAGTCCTGCAACTAATAAACTTGGTAGATTGAAGGCCAGGGACTACCAACGAGGAGCTTGTAATGAAGGAGCAGCATCCACCCCCTTTCTTTTTGCCTCTACCTACTATTGTTAAAAAAAAAAGTATATATTAAATAAAAATGAAATAAATAAATAAATAAATGTTGACGCGGGACATGACTTGCCAAATGCTTCACAATAGACAAACCACATTGCCACACAACGACTAACAACGCTGCATGTCATGTCCAGGCCATCATTCGCTCGGATTGCACAACAACAGGGGGCGGTGTCGGGTGGCTCAGCTCACTAGCGCCGGCTGCCTACCTACTAACGCCCACCACCCCCTTACGGTCATACCCACATGCGGTCATAGGTTTTACACCAAAACACTACCTTTTTACTCTTTAATAATAGTATAAGTTTTTATTAAATATACTTAAAATTTATATATAGTATATATAATTAATAAAATTAACTATATATAGCTTAATATACTTAAATATACTTAAATATAAGTAGGTATATAGGTTTAAAGTAAAGTATAGAGTTTTGTTAGTGTTTATTAGGGGAAATTATAGTAAACCTTAACATTTTAAGAAGCTTAATAACTTTTTACCTAAATAAGATTATATAATATAAAAATATAAAGGAAATATATTATAATTCTTTACTTATATAAATATTAGCCTTATACTTATAAAAAATTCTTATAAAATATTATATAGCTTTTAAAACTAGCCCTATATAAATTTTGGGAATATTTTTTATTATTACTATTAGTAGTTAAATATTTATATTTATATTAAAAAGAGCCTTAATTAAGGTATAAATATTAATATAGTTTTTTAGTATAGTTTTATAATAATATTAGCTATTTGAGTTAATTAATTATATACTATAT
>FWCC01000545.1:0-14179 GCA_900169235.1 Zarea fungicola
ACTTTCGCCTCATACCCAGTAAGACAGGTAGTGATCGTGGTGTTTCTGAAATCGACTTTCGTCAAAGTCAAGGTCGTCTCATCGTCATGCTACAAAATCTCATCCCCATACATACACCACCGCTGGCCGGTTGCTTCCTTGTCTTCTTCTACTTTGACTTTGGCTTTTACGGACACATTTTTCTACTCATCCTTGAAAAAAAAAAGAATAGCGACAAGTTCCTCAGCTACTTCCCTTTCCAAAACCTCCCCTAACCCTTCATCTTTGTTAACCCCGCCATGGGCCATTCCCCTCCGTCTCTTGACCGTCCCGCCGCCACGTTTCAACACGCACGCCATTCTGCCCCCAAAAAGGAAAGAAAAAAAAAAAGGCTCTCTCCCTAATATATAGTAGTTAATACTCAATTCTCATCCCCCCCTTCTCACGGCTATTTGCACCGAGGATACCCCTGAATTTCAGTCTACTTTGCATTGAGCATCGGTAAGTGTACTGTACCTTGCATGATGATCCCCCTGGCCGAACCCCCCCCGCCCCTATCATACTGTCCAATTAGTCAATCATCAGGCATACCATGGCCCCAAACCTCAACTCTGAAACAGAAAGCTTTCTGTAAACGGTCCACGACCACCCCCCCCTTTTTCTGCTCTTTATTTGCTTCTTTCCTGTATCTAATCAACTGAATTTTTTTTTTTGGCGCAGGGCCATTGGAATAATTAAAGAACTACGGCCGTAAACAGTAGACATGAAATGAAACGCCTTGGATTCTACTTCTAGTAATCCTCACGGACCGATCCGGGCCCGAATTCCGGCAGACGCCGGCGGCAAAACACATGTATGTGTGTATATAAAATCAAAATAAATCACTAGAAGCCTATTCGTTTTAAGAGATGAGGAAAAAAAAAGGGTTACTTCATCCTAATTGCCACTTGCACAGAAAAAACAGAAAAAACTAAAATGCCCAGATGCTGGTATTCTGTCTGTTGCACGCACAAAGGCTTTGACGTTACATGATGGCCAAAATTTAACAACTCGAAAAAGAAAGAAAAATAATAATAATTGTTCCCTTGTAGTTCCCAAATATCCATTCAACGCCGTCTTTGGATTTTTATCAATTGTAGGTTTGTTTTGCTTAGTCCCATAATGCATTTCCGTTCATCTCATTTGACATGCTCGCTATTCCATGAAACCCCAGCTTTGTTTTTGCCCCTTTCGGGGCCTTTCGGCGTCTTTTTGCGTGTGCAACTTATTTGGCATGCTTCTTGAACGCCAGCAGATCGGCCAGTGTGCCCAGTGGGCAGCCATGCTTGAGGAAATCATGAGCAAGCAGCTCATCCGCCGACGCACGGCTCTTGACATCCACGCACAGACAGACAGACAGGAAGGCCTTGAGCTCCTTGCTCAGCTTCTCCGGCTTCTTGAGGCGGGGCGTGCCGTTGGTGGCGATGAGATACAGAGCCTTGAGGGGCTCCTCGTTGAGGTAGGGTGGCTCGGACTCAATCATCTCAATCGCCATAATACCGAGAGACCAAATATCCACCTTGGGCCCGTACTCCTTTTGCTTGACAACTTCGGGCGCCATCCAGTACGGCGTGCCGACCATGGTTGCACGCTTCGACTTGGCATCTGTGAGCTTGGCGCAGAAACCGAAATCAGCTGTTCCTTGTTAGTCCGGGGCTCTTTGCAGGCTTTGAATGAAGCGACGTACTAATCTTGACATTGCCACGGGCATCCAAGAGAACATTGTCACTCTTGATATCACGATGGATAATATTTTGTCTATGAAGATGCTGGAGACCACGGCAAGTCTGTTCCTTGTTAGAAAAATCACCTGCTGTCGCGGTCGACATGTGTATAATTTCTTACCTCGTGGCAGATGGTGGCAATCTGCTCCTCAGAGATGGAAGGGTTGTTGTCAATGACATCAGTCAATGCACCACCCTCCATAAACTCCATGACGACCCAGAGCTCCGTGTTGTTGTTGCGTAGAAAGGCGTCGAGAAAGTTGACAATGTTCTTGTGCCGGCTGTCCTTCATGACCATGATTTCGTTGACAATCAGCTCCTTGCGAGGCTGGTGGGCGAGATCCATCTGCTTAATGGCCACCTGAGCTCTGGGACCCTGCTGGCGCAGGACCTCGCGCGCGATGCCAACAGCAGTCTCCTTAATCTTGGCGACATAGACGGAACCTGAGGCACCCTGACCAATCTTCTTTTGCTTCGAGTACGACAGGTTGGGGTCTTCCTTGGAGACGGCCTCCTTGAGCTTGGCCATGACCTCATTCTCGGACATGGTCGACATGCGGACATCCTGCTTCTTCTCGGCGGGCTTGGAGAGGGCTGCCTCAGCAGCCTTGACGGAGTCGTTGGCAGGCTGGGAAGGCTTGGGTGCTACGTTGAGAGGCTTGACGGGCGCAGGCAAGCGAGAAGTACCCTGGCTCTGCCCTTGACCCTGAGGAGGTCGCTGCTGGCCTTGCTGGGCGCCATTCTGGTAGCGGGAGCTCTGGCTAGAGGGGCCGTTTTGTCGAGGGGCCTGGCCATTCGGGTTGCGGCTGGAGCTTTGTGGGTTGACTGGAGGTCGCGAGGAGCCGCTCGAAGGAGGGGCGGGCGCAGGTCTCTGCGCTTGGAGTTGAGGGTTCTGTGAGCCCTTGGGAGCTGGAGGTGCAGCTCTGGTGGGGTTAAATCGTTCGGATTGGTCGCGCGCGGGGTCAGAAGCATAGCCTCCACCGATTTCTTGCCGAGCAAGCGGTGTCTTGTGCTGGGGTATAGATGCGTTGTACTCTGCCAACTCACGGCGTTCTTGCTCTAGTTGCTTCTTGCGTTGTTCCTCCTTCATGGCATTTTCCATCTGCTGCCGCTGCTGCTGAGCTTGCTGCTGCTGGGCTTGCTGCTGCTGCTGCTGCTGCTGTTGTTGCGCTTGCTGCTGTAGTTGCTGCTGCTCAGCCTGTCGCGCGCCATTCATGCCAGACTGTGAAGATGATACGCTGTAACCGGAGCCATGGGGCGTCGGGGGCGCGGGGCGCGGAGGGGCGATACCGGCGCCACCATAGCCGAGCTGTTTCTGGCCTTGTGAGCCTGGGGGAGGAGTGGGAGTGAGGGAGGAGTACTGGTTGGGGTTCTCGGCGCGCTTAGCAAGGTCAGTATAGAAATCAAGGACTTCAAAGACGGCTTGGGGGTTGCGGTAGTAGTCTTCCTTGGTAATGGCGGAGGAGTTGAGCAGCTTGGACCACTCTGGAGGCAGGCCGGTAAACTGGCCGGTCTGGGAGTCGAAACCGACGTGGATGGCGTGGGAGAAATTTGTGGGATTGCTGACACCGCCCATGTTGGGGGATGCGCCGTAGATGAGGTCGATCCACTCGTAGAGCTCGTCGTCGGACTTGACCTTGATCTGGAGCGTCTTGGTGTGGCCGTCATCGTCACCAGGACTGTTGGAGGCGGAGTCGTTTCGGCGCTTAACTTCAAAGATGATGCCATTCGTCTCCACGCGACCGACATTGAGTACGTCCTTGAGGTAGATTGTGTATGAAACTTTGCCACCTTCGGCCTTGTGAAAGTCTAGAGATTCTTTGCGCAGAATGAGAAACTTTTGTTTCCAGGGCTGGATGAAGTTTTTGGATTCCTTGACAGAGGCCCAGCCTTCCTTCTTGATGGCCACACCGCCCATGCCGTCGGCAGGGTTGGTCTGTTGGCGCGCAATGGGCAGAGATATGGTAGAGCCCGAGTATGTTGAAGTAGCGGTGCCGGGGATCGGTGAGATGGCCATGTTGGCCATGCTACCAGGCAGGTTATTTGTGTTTGGCATGAGGTTGAGCCTTGGTCTGTCGGTCGGCGGGCGCGGGGCGGGGCCCGGGTTCATGAACTGGCCCGATGAATATACGCTGTTGTAGGGGCAAGAGAGTGTCAGCGACATGGCCCATTCTACAACGCAGAAGGGGCAGGCAAAGCACAACGCGCATGAATGGGGCTTAAATGTAAATGATCAAGACGAGAGTGACGCCAAGCGGTTTGTTGCATGAGAGCGGGCAAGGAGGTGAACGGCGGCGGGGAGAGAGGGGAATGGGAAGCCGAGACATACCTGTTTTGCGACATTTTGAATTAGATTTAGAATTATGAAAGCAAGGCTGTATCACGTATCCAGCTGTCTAACTGCGCAGCGAGCAATTAAGAACAAGAAAGAGGCTCGTCCGGCTGGATTCGGAAGGGGCTTTTGTCGAAGCTCGCCAGGATTGGCAACGGTCGTGGCGCACGAAACAAGCACAAAGTTGCAAGCCAAATAAATTTGGCCAACCGTCTGGCGCCAATGTACCACAGAGAGAGAGGACGGACGCGACGGAGGGTCGGACGGGGGCGTCGGGCGGAGGAGAGACGATGGGAGGTAGCGGCTGAATAGGCGCAACAACGACCAACAAGAAATGAGGCCAAGACGTCGCCCAGAAATAAAAAATAAAAAAAATAAAAAATAAAGTCGCTACGTGCTGTGCAAAGTAAAGAAAAGAGAGAACCCAAGACCGATTCAACAGCGTAGTTGGAGTGGACACATGCGGTAAGGAGAGAGAGGCGGTCTGCTTGTGGTTGATTGAACGGTGGCGGAAATGAAGAGGAGAGGCGAAGAGCGGGGGGGGTGCGAGAGGTTGCAGGCAACGTGGTGGTGGAAAGCTTCGCCGGGGGGGGAGCAAGATGAAGACAATGTCGACGAGGGTTGCCGTATGCACAGGTCGGTTGGGGAAGACGACGACAAGAAGAAAAAGGACCAGAACAATCAGCGAGACAATGACAAAGGTTCGAAGGAGACGAACCAGCGGCACTGTAACTTGTGGTGGTGGTGGTGATGGATGATGGTGGGATGAGGTTGACGTTGGTTGACGGCTATGGCGGAGGACGAGGGTGGTGGTGGTGGGATTCCCAAAACCAGGCGGCGGGCGGCTGCAAGAGCCAGTCATTGAGAGCCTCAGTGCCTGTAGCCTCCGTTACTGTTACTAACGGTACGTAGCTGGTACCAGTTAAGGCAGACTTGGTGGCCGAATGTGGGCTTCCGGGGGGGACTGCTAGTCAGCGGGTGCTGCCTCTTTTGTTAGGGGACTTTTTGACACCTCCCCTACTTCCCCTCCCCTAACATCCCCTGTCCCATGTCCTTGTCCCCTGTCCCATGTCCCCTGTTTCCCGTCTGGCCCGCCTGGCACCCAACCACCATTAACACTTAATAGGTGGGAGGGGCTTCGCTCCCTGGGGGGTTTGGCCCCGGGTGGTTCATGACACTACCCAGGTCCCCGCCAGGGCGACAGCGGGTTTGCGCGCGCGTGGGAAACAAGATTGAGATGGGCAAGGCTGGTAGCCAAGGGAGACTGAAACGTCCTACTTTTTACGTTGCTTTAGGTTTCTTTCTTTTACTCTTTTTTTTTTTTTTTTTTGGGGGCACAAACAAGTTGGCAAGGCAAGACAGAAATTTCTCAATTTATCTGATGGATGCCCTGGGCGACTGCCCTCATGCAAATGCTTTCAGCGCTACCCTCTTTTCCATTCAGCTCCTGCGCTTTGGCGCGCGAGAACCACCAATTGCACCGCACCCACTGATGGGTAATCCGTAACGTACCAGTAACTTACCCTTTGTGCCATTAGCATACTGTGGTACTACATAGAGGTACATGGATTAAGTAAGGCCAACTACCGAGTACATGAACGGCTTGACCTCCGAAATGGGCAGCCAAGAAAGTGGTGTCATGGGCGGGGATCGAGCCTCTACCTGGGTACCAGTATGCGCTCTGTTCCCCTCATTCCCGCTATTCTCATGGGTTTGAAATTAAAACAATGTTTCGGCTTAACAAACAAGTCCCCTCAAAGCCAACACGACCAGCGGCGGGGCATTTCCATTCATCATCCACCCTGAGCCAACTTGATAACAGCCAACTACCTTGTTAGCAGCAACAACTCTCTTCCCCGTTAGGTTCATGCCATCTGCCGTCATGGTAGTATTAGTTTAGTGCGTTTTGCCGCATCTCAATCGCCGGGCCGCTATTCTAGCGCCAACTTCCAATGGGTTGCCAAAAAATATCCAGTATCGCAGTGCTGATCAACGATGGAGAGTCATGCGGCAATCTCCTTCTTTGTAGCATTTGTCCCCGATGGACTACTATGCTGCCAAAGCCGCTTACCCCGAGCACCCCGATTCGCCACAGTGCCCCAAATCCGCACGAGCTCGGGTGTGCTGCCTTTTTGATTACAGAAACAATGCTCTTCTAGATCCTTCTCACTTCCCTACCAAGGAAGCCGTGGGACAAAACGCTCATCATGAAACATGTCATCTTGTGCTTTGATATCTTTTGAGAATGTGAACCCCCCCCCTGCAGGCCACATGTCAACTTGGCGGGGCTTGACACCTGCTGTCTTTGATGTTCAAACAACCGGCCTCCCCATACGTAGTTACACATCTGTGCAAGTTGGTTTGTTTGTTGCAGCCTTGTTTTTCAGATGTGTACGTTTCAAAAAAAAAAAAAAAAAAGGAAAAAAAAGGCGGGCTGATCATTCTTCAGCAAAAATAAGCCCAAGCCTCACACATCATCTTAGCATCGTGGCGCCTTGGCAAGCCACTCAGATACCATGCCCATTGTTGCAGATTACTGGCATATAATATAATTCTTACTCATCTGAGAGTCCATGTAATCAACGTAACGAACAAGAAATAATTTCTGTTATATAGAAATAAATGAGCCAGTTTTTATTTTGCTGATTTGCAACAACGGATACACCGGACGCCAAACAAAGATCTGACGGGAAGGGGGGAGGGGTTGCCTTTTTTTTTTTTTTAAAGCTGTTTCACAATTGCTCCAGGTCCGACGACCGCCGTCGCACACATCTCTGACAATCTCGCCAGTCCAAACACACTTTGCAATGCCTAATGAATATTATATGGGCTTGCTCGAAATAAATGTCCTAAAGAAGTAAACTGAGAAACATAAACGGCCATAAATACTATTACGTCCGTTAGTACCTTCAATTGACCGTTATAGTCATGGCCCTAACTGAATTCCTTGACTCCCCCGACGTCAGTCAACATGTGAAACACATTGAAACATTTTCACTCATGAATCATGCCTCGTATTCCACTCGTTCAAGTTTACTTCATTCATCATATATTTGAATCTAAAAAAACTTTTCCTCCCTCAACGATATACACACACATGACAATGCACGAAATCTATCGCTGTACAACTTCCACCTCCTGACCCTCAAACTTGGGCAGCTCCTCCTGAATCTTGGCCCAGTCCTTGCTACCGTCCACAAGGCTCTTAATCGCCTCCAGAATCTTGCCCTCGTCCGCACGCACCTGCGTCGTCGAGTCGCGATCACGTAGCGTAATCGTCTGGTCCTGCAGCGTCTGGAAATCCACCGTGATGCCTAGCGGCGTGCCCAACTCGTCGTTGCGGCTGTAGCGCTTGCCAATGCTCGCCGACGAATCGTCTACGCGGCTCGAGATGCCCATGGAACGAAGGCGCTGCGAGAGCTTGCGCACCTCGGGCTTGAACTGCGCGTTGGATGACAGAGGCACCAGGAGAACCTTGGTAGGGGCCACGGGTGGAGGGAAAGATAGGACCTAAATAACAAGTTTTTCCATGTTAGCAAAATAATGTGTACATATACATATACATATACAAATATATAATGTATTCGTAAAGAGCATAAAAAAAAGTCGCTCTGTGGCTTCAACTTACACCACGGGCCTCATCAGCACCATCGCTGCCACGAGTCCAAAAGTTGTGCTCAATCAGCGAGTACAGGATACGACCGATACCAAATGAGGGCTCAATCACGTTGGGCGTGTACTCGCGCGTATTCTCGACACGCTTGCGGAACTCAATCTTGATCGAGTCGCCGCCCACCTCGGCCTTGCCGTCACCGACGCCGGGGACATTGAGCGAGATCTTGCCGCCCTCACTCAGCTGCTTGGCAAACGCCTCGCGCTGGGCCTGCGTCGTCGCCTCGAGCGCCGCCTCGACCGTCTTGGCGTCCTTTTTGAACAGAGGGCCAAACTTCTTCTTGTCAATGTCGACCGCCCACTCCTCAATCACCTTGGGCTGCTCAAGGCGCTCGCGGACCAGCAGCGGGGCGCCCGTCTTGTTGGCGTGCACCGTCAAGTCGTACGCGCTGCGGTCCGCGCAGCCCACGCACTCGACCCAGCCGGTGGTGGTGAAGAGCTCCGCGTCCCAGCAGTCGCAGGCATAGTGCGCCATCTCGTTGGCCATGTGCTGGCGGAAGCGCATCTTGCTCATGTCCACGCCAATCTTTTGCAGGAAGAGGTGGATGCGGGCAAGGAAGTAGCCAAGCGTCTCGTTGTCGACGACGCCGTCCTTGACGGCCTGGCCAATGGTGATGGTCTTGGTCGTCGTCTTGCCAGAGAGCTGCGTCTCCTTGTCGAGCAAAACGAGCTCAATGTGCTCCACCTCGTGGAAGCGGCTGTGCTTCTTGCCGCCCTCGGGATCGACGTAGTGCTCAATCTCGGCCATGAGGAACTCGCGCACGCGCAAGAGACCGGCGCGGGGCGAGATCTCGTTGCGGTACGACTTGCCAATCGAGGCTGAGGCAAAGGGCATCTGGGACTGGTTGAACTCGAGCAGCTTGGCAAAGTTGAGGAACTGGCCCTGGGCCGTCTCGGGACGCAGGTAGCCGGGCAGGTTGCTGCTGGGGCCGATGGAGGTCTGGAACATGAGGTTGAAGGCGACGGGCTCCGTGGGCAGCAGGCCCGTGGCCGGGTTCTTGAGATCGTACTTCTTGATGAGCTCGCCGAGCTCGGGACCGCCGTAGTTGTCAATCTTGGCGAGCACCTCTTCGTACTCCTGGACAACGGCATCGTCGAGCTTGACGGCTTCGATCTTGGCCTTCTTCTTCTTCTTGGGGTCGTCGTCCTTTTCCTCGACCTTTTGGCCACGTGCCTCCTTGTTGCCATTTAGGCGGGCCTCGAGGATGGCCTCGACAAAGTGGTCAGCGCGCATAATCTCGCCATTCTTGGGGTCCTTGCACATCCAGTCGGCAAATTTGTCGACGTGGCCGCTCGTCTTGAGAATGTCGTGCGGGGTGAGAGCGGTACAGTCGACCTCGAGCATGTCCTCCTCGAGGACAAAGTGCTTGCGCCAAATGTCGACAATGTTGGCCTGGAGCGCACAGCCAGGCGGGCCGTAGTCGTAGAGACCGCCGACGCCGCCGTAAATCTCAAAGGACGGGGTGTAGAACATGCGGCGGCGCAGCATGGCATCGAGGACGGGCTTGTCGAGGGGCTGGCCCTTGAGGGTCGTGGCTTGCGACGTCATGGCGGCGGAGCGGTTCTGTTGCTGGTTCTTCTTTGATCTATGTACCGTACAGGCTTGACTGGCTGGGAAAGTGGAAAAGCACCGCAGTGGTTGTCGCGGGGTGGTTGCAGTCGCTGCTGTCCGATGTCGAAGCCAACGGCTGCTTAAGTAGGCGGGGTTGTTTCTGTGGCGGGCTATCGACAACGTACTACTGCTGCCAATTTTTGATCCAAGTGGAGCTGCTATAGGAGAAGAGAATTGACGGATGGAATTCATTCACAAGCCTTTTCTAGGAAATTTTAAAATAGAAAGGAAAGGATCCAAGACAATTGGAATATCTTGGAAACAGCTGCGTGAGTCACGATAAACTCGAATGCCGCCGTGTGCCGGAGCTATCCCAAGGATTCGAGGCGAGGAGGGGTCGCGTGGTGGTGGTTGGTTGGGTGGGTGACTCAATGTGGGATGTCCTGCGCTGCAACTTGACGCGACAGAGTGCTGTGGCTGCACACTATAATTTCACCCAATATCTTTTTTTTAGTGGCCGGTTACCCTAAAAAGGTTTGCAGTTTGGCTTCTCCACTGCAGTGGGAAAGCTTCTCGAACCAGCAGCAAGCTTGCAGTGGGCGGGTCGTATATCAGTTGTGTTTGGCGCCGTAGACGAGGCTGTATATGTTGGCTGTGGCGGGTCGCAGAACGACTTGGACCGAGTGGGAACAAAATGGATGCGCTTGACTATGCTGAGTGAGCTGTGTATCGACCGATATGCTATTGTACAAGGAGATGGATTTGTGGTGTTGCGGGACGTGCCATGCAGTAGCTGGAAAGGGGCCAGCCAGACAGGACGCCGCATCTCAAGAAAGGGACCCGTTGGCGTGTCCATCACCAGGGCCCGTTACAGTGGCAGCCAGGAACATCAGGCACTGAGGCTCTCCAAATCTCTTAGCACCTGCTTCAGCTAGTACCTACAGAATAACCAAGACTGAAGCCCCCCGCTGTAACTCGCTGACCGCCGGCTGGGGCCCACAATAACTTTTTCTGCCATAGCCGCGAGACAACTTTTCTTGCTGCAAGTTCGAAACCATCACCACCGTAAACGATTCAAAAAGCCTATAACCGCCAAGATGCGCCCTCTTACTGAAGAAGAAACAAAAACACTCTTTGAGAAGCTCGCCAATTACACCGGCAGCTCTCTCAAGAATCTCATTGCGCCACTCGACAACTCCCCCAACGCCGACCGCTACGTCTTCCGCCTGCAGGGCAACCGAGTCTACTATGTCCTGCTCTCGACGGCTAACCTGGCCACATCCATGGCGCGCGATAACCTCTTGTCGCTAGGAATCTGCCTGGGTATTTCCCCCCTTAATATTAATATATATCTTTATATATTTAACAGAATAGCACCGGCATTTCGCTAACACACATTGGGAATTCTTTTTAGGCAAATTTACCAAGACTGGCAAGTTCCGCCTTCACATCACCGCCCTCCCTATTCTCGCCGAGCACGCCCGCTGGAAGATCTGGATCAAGAGCAACGGCGAGATGCCCTTCCTCTACGGCGGCAACGTCGTCAAGGCCCACATTGGCCGCTGGTCCGAGGACTGCCCCGAACACCAAGGCGTCATTGTCTACAACATGAACGACACGCCCCTCGGCTTTGGCGTCACCGCCCGCAGCACCGCCGAGACGCGCAGACTGGACCCGACTGGTGTCGTCGTTTTCCGCCAGGCGGATTGTGGCGAGTTTCTGCGTGACGAAGACAACTTGTTTGCGACTGGTTAGAGAAGGCTGTTGGATGTGGGGGGAGGGAGGGGTGGGTTTCCATGAACTGGGAAATTTAGAAATATTATCAATGTCGGCGAAACAAAACGAAATGGAGTGCCGGGGAAAAAGGACTCTCTCTTGTTTATACATGTCGAGTCTGAATCTGGGTTTCGGCGTTTATGGGACAACAAAATTCAGCAACTGCATGGACATGATGTGTGGACATTTATGTTATGCAACTACTTTCATCTGCAGGCGTTTGTTAGGATTACTTGATTCAAAATTATAAAATGAGACACAGTGACAAGGAGTCAGCTACGAGCATTTTCTTTCTTTTTTTTCTTTTTTCGGCAAGGTTCGGCTGTATAAAAAGATCCACGCATCTCAAAGCATATCAAGACATCTCAAAGTGGATCATCAAGTAAAGGTCAAGCAGAAAAAAAGGTATTCATTCTTCAGAATCATAACAACGGATACACTATCCTAATATTAAAGCAACCCAAAACACCAATTGCATCTCTAGTATGCATATATGCAATATATAGTCGAATATATGTGTGAGCCCATCTAATGCAGGTCAAAGGAAGGCGACACAGGGCGGCTGTTATTGCGGTTAAAGGCAATATGTGACCGATGCGCAATGTATTCGCTATCAGCGTAGCCGAGCAACTCGCCAATCTCGGCGCTCTGGTGGCCCATGATGCGGAAAATCTCCGTCGACGCGTAATTGACCAGCGCGCGGCCAATCTCCTCGGGCTCGCCGTCCCACATCTTGCCGTCGGGGCCAGCCGTTTTGCGGCGGTTGACGGCGACGATGCGGACGGGCTCGTGTGAGGCAAAGTTGCCCTCGACATCGATGACGCCGACTGGCAGGAGACCAGCCTTGCCGAGCAGGGCACGGTGGGCACCAGCGTCAATGTAGACGGTGCCGTGAGGGCTTGGAGTGTGGAGGAGCCAGAAGTGGCGGTCGCGGATGGGGTCGCTGGAAGGAAGGAAGCGAGTATGGAGGGGAGGACCGTGGAATTCGGGGCTTGAGGGAGCAATGAGGTTGAGGGATGTCGTGCGCGAGAGGATGTCTCCATGTTCAGAATCCTCTATCACCGAGGACCTGGGGGAACTGTACAGATAGTTGACAATACCAAGAATGTTGCCAGGGTTGGACGACCGGGTGATGATAGTGGTCACGCCGGCAGAGGTGCCAAGCTTCGCGGCAATGATCTTGGTGCTCATGCCACCAGTGCCAAGAGCGGAACCAGCACTCGAGACTGTAAGATGTGGTTAGTTTAGGGTTGCGCGATTTAGGTTGCATCAATGTGAAGCATACCATCAGCCTCGAGAGCACCAATGTCCTCGACAACCTCGATAGCACGGGCATCGGGGTTTGTACGAGGGTTCTTGTCATAGAGACAGTCGACATCGGTCATGAGGAAGAGCAAGTCGGCGTGAATCATGGCCGCTGTAATGGCGGAAAGGGTATCATTGTCACCAAACTTGATTTCAGATACGGCCAGGGTATCGTTTTCGTTGACAATGGGAATAACACCAATGTCCAGCAACTCATTAAAGGTATTTTGAGCATTGAGGTAGCGAGTGCGCTGTATTGTCTCAGATTAGCGCGGATCTAGAAGTGTCGATGATCGAAGTGAGTGGTGTGGTTCCTTACGTCTGCAATATCATTTCTGGTGAGGAGAATCTGAGCAACGGGCTGGTCAAGATGACTAAACAGGCTATCCCAAAGAGAGATGAGACGGCACTGTCCGATAGCAGCCAAAGCCTGTAGAAAAGCAAGTACAATGTTAGTTATTTGGATCGCGGGATTTTCAAAGTGTGAGCTGTAAGTGAATGAGGGAGGTCGTACCTGAAGCTGTGCAAGGTGCTTGGGACGCTTCTCAACGTCCATGCGCCTTAAACCGACGCCAATGGCACCGGAAGAGACAATAACAACTCTGTGGCCATCCTTGCGGAGCTTGACAGCGGTATCGACAATCAGGGTAAGGATGGGCAGAAGAGGTTCATGTGTCTTTTCATCGACAATGGAACTTGTGCCTGTGATTGGCGAGTTAGCAAGTATGCAAAAGCAAGATAAAGAGGTGGATAAACCTACCGAGCTTGATAACGACAGTGAGAGGCTGAGCTCTGCGGATGCAAGAAGCTTTGGCAGTCATGATGGTCAGCCGGGTGTATACTATCAAATGATGATGAAGCGTGTAATATGAAACGAAGAGGAAAACGAGACACAAATGGCCATTACTCCAGCACAGTTCTTCTATAGATGATGTTGGCCTCTTCTTTTAAAAATGACTCTTCTCAAAACGGAACATAAGCTGAGATGAGGCCGGCGGCCCCCTTTGTATTTAAGGGACCTGGGCCGGGCCTCGCGAGAGCACGCAAAAGACGCAAACTCTGTCAATGAGGAAAAAGGTACATGAGTACATACCTTCGAGACTTGTATCCGTCAACATTTTCACAAGCCCGTTGCGTAGATCGATGACACAATCCCTGCGCTACTACGTACGAGGCTCTTTTGTCGTTGGAGGAGAACGGGGCTTCTGCTGCCACACAAGGTTGTAGTCAGAGGGATATACATCTGCCCAGGCCCCAACGCGAGCTCCACCGGACGACTCTCCGTCAATCAGGGCGCGCCCTGGGTCGAAAATGGTTTGGGGCTGGGATTAGCGTTTTTGACGTTTTCTGTCCTTGCCCAGCGCAGTGAGCGTGATTCCGTACAAGTAGTTACGGGCAGAAAATGCGCAGTTTCGAGATCCATGCCTTTGCACAAGTCCGGTGCCGGACTAGTCAGGATTTGGATAGAGAAGCGGGCGGTGAGATGTGGATTTTTCTGCAGTGCGTCTCGCCCTCCGTCTGTTACTGGCTGACGGTGGAGGGCTTTAAGTGGCT
Organism: Zarea fungicola; assembly: GCA_900169235.1. Classification (NCBI taxonomy): domain Eukaryota; kingdom Fungi; phylum Ascomycota; class Sordariomycetes; order Hypocreales; family Cordycipitaceae; genus Zarea; species Zarea fungicola. Next base: position 13,934 of record FWCC01000545.1, read on the forward strand.
CTGGTGGGGGTGGAACGAGAGTGATGCCTCATGTAAGCAGCGGTACGTACCTGGACAAAGAGAAGTGGTTCTTGGTGCACAGTTTTGTACGGTATGGAGCCTCGCGACTGACGTCAAGAGGTACCTCGACATGGCGCAGAGTTTGCAGTGACGTCTTGGTACAGTGTACAGTGGCACCGTCGCCCCTCCGTCGCCTCCGTGTGGAACAGGGGTCAGAAACTGGCTAGGCATGTGGGTGACAAAAAA
>FWCC01000158.1:0-129254 GCA_900169235.1 Zarea fungicola
ACAAAGTGACTAGCTTCTGTTTCGGGCGGAACGCCGAGACCCTCGGGGCAGTATCTGGACAGGCCGGTGGTAGGATCCAGACGGGCCTTTCCCAGCCACACGCTGTGGTATTCTTTAATGGCAGCAAGGATAGAGCGACGTAGGAATTCGAGCGAATCAGGCTCGTGCTTAATTTTTTCATATACGCGCAACGCCATGTCGGTCAAAAAGGGCGGCTGGGAACGGCCCAAGTAGTAAGATCGCGTGGCGTTTAGAATCTTTCCGTAGTGCTCGATGCAAAAGCAAAAGTTGAGCACCATTGCCTTAGCCAGGTCGACACGGTCATTGACCAGCAGACCAAGGGACTCCATGTAGCTGTCCCAGCCATACAATTCATTGAACCGGCCACCAGGGACGACAAAGGGCAGGCCGCGAAGCGACTTGACGGTGCCCTTGATTGGGTGCTGTTCCTCAATCTCCTCGACAGCCACGGCAAGGAGACCTGGCTTCTCGTTCATGTCGCGAATAATCTCGGGGGTGATGATTTCTGGCAGCAACTGAACGTCCAGTCGAATCTCTGGGCGGTCAATTGCAACCTGCTTATAATATTCATATTGTGCGGTGCACTTGGAGGGCACGTAGATGCGGGGTCTGGGATCGTCGGTCCAGTCCTTAGGGTCGCGTGCAGCAATCTCAATGGTGGATGCGTCGATGCGTCTAGTCAGACCGTCCCAGAAATGGTATTGGATGAGGCGGGAGAGGCGGTTGACGGGGTTTTCGTTGAGTCGAGCCTCGTCAAGAATGATTTGCTTGCGGCCATATTCTTTGGCCAGCGTCAATTCCTGCAGCAGGTTGGACAGCATATAGGTTCCACGGACTTCGAATCGGTGGTAGCCCGCCGAGGCCGCAGTCCGCAGGGGCAAGACCTTAGGCCCGTGGTCTTCGATTGTAATCTGCATATTTCCATCTGTATCCTCTTGAGCTTTCAAGCTCTCCAGAGTGGGTTCGACCTGGATAAGAAAGCGACGGCCCTGCTCCAAGCTGGTTTCATCTAGAGAGAGCCAGTTAGCCATTGTTCCAATTCAATGGGGCCAGAAAAAAACCATACCGTGACTGCCTCGCCGCCAAGGATCCGGGGCATTCATCCGCTCCATGTGCTTGATTAGGCCGCTCTTTGAGATGATCTTGTTAACTCCGCTTTTTCGCCTATGACGCAACCATGGGTCCTACCTGGGAAAATGTGCGAGTACGGTTGGCATGACGGCCAGTGTGACGCTCTTCCGAGGCATAGTAGGTTTTGGCATCGTCAAACACGCCATAGTCTTCCGAGCCGCGAGGTCGATGTGCTGAGGGCGCCGTGGACTCGGCCATTTTCGATGATGCGTTTGCTTTGGTCGCGACTAGCGGTGTCGGCGGGGCGAGCGGCGAATTGGTGATGATGTAGATATGGCGGCGAGGATCTGGACTTGCCCGGGATTCTACAGGCGGGAACGTCGAGATGGCTAAAGTGAGGCGTAGAGTAGATGGAATTGGCCGAGATTTTTTTGCACCGTGGCCGTATTTATGGCCAGCAAGATGCAAGAACAAGATTGTGTTTGAAAGTGTTGGGTTGGACAAAAGTAGCTTCGGTGGCGGGTCGCTCTTCGCTTGGGGTGGATATTCCCAGTGGAGGCAATGAAAGCGGCTCGCTTCAAGAGGGGGGCATCGATGAGGGGAGCGTTGAGGCGGAAGCGAAAAATGCGGGAAAGCCAAATCCAGGAGATGGAAAGGAAGGACGGGATCAAGATTAGTCCAAAGAAAAAGGTTGTTCGCATACTCAACAAAAGAAAGACTTTTTCCTGGTCAGACTGCCACCTCAGCACCTCAGCAACCCACCAATCTGACGCTAGGGGGATACGGCAAGTGTAAGCGATGTCGGATGTATGTAGATGTTGGATGCGGCTACGGGTGCAGGTGCAGGACGAAGCTGGTGTAAGACGGAAGCAATCAGGGTAGCTGATGAAACGCTGCATGGTGATGAGCCACCATTTATCGTACGTGGTAGTTGGATTAATTACGGTGCCCAAAGTGGAATTCCGGCCATGGGGCTGGTACATCTCTCTGTTCGGTACAGCGCACAGAATTCACATCTCCAGAATCCGGCGACGGTGATGCAACGCAGTGTTATTTTTGTGTCGCTGAGAAAGCTAAAACAAAATGCAAAAGAAAAAGAAAAGAAAAAAGGGTGTAAACTCTCCCCAGTCTGTTTCGCCTTTGTGACACAGGACTTGCTTTGTCTGCGGGCGGTGTGAATGGATTCGGGGTCACGCGGCCAGCCCCCTGTCATCGTGGTTGTCGGCATGAAAGATGATTACGCATCTGCAGCTTAATTTCGGATTCTGCATTATTTAAAATTATCGGCCTGCACAATTGGCTTTACTGCCCTGTTCGTCGGCGGCCCATTGATCGCCACTGACTGTTGAGCATTGCCAATGGCGCTGGGCTTGTGTACCTGCATGCAGGTGGCGGGGGTGGCTTTTGGAGACGAAGTATAACAATAAGATGACATGGCGGCGTGGTTTGGAGTTTCTGCAACTCAGAAATCCAAAAGAGGAATGTATAGCTGTCAAGTTAAGGAGGGTGGCCACGGAAATTCTGGCCATTTGTTGAGGACAGCCTCAATGGCCACATTGAAGTGGGCCAAGGCGACGATGCAGTATTGGGAAGAAAAATATTAAATAGGATCATATGAACAGGAACTAAGTGGGAAATCAATTCAGTAAAGCAACAAGGCCAGTTTCTGCGCGGGTTCTTTGCGTCAGCCATGTACAGGCTGGTGATGGTGTTTGTATTGGGCCAAAGCTACCAACCACCAGCCAAGCCACGCCTCCTGCTCTGCTGATGAACAAGATGTGTAGCAAAACGTGACTGTAGGAACATGAATTTCTCGATTTTAAATAGACTTTTGCCGAGGCGGTGAGCACTGGATATTTGTAATCTGCAGTGAGGTCACAGTAGTCGACAGATCTCGCCAGCAATTGTGCATGTTTCCAAATATCATAATTCAGGCGACTAAAGCAAAGCGTATTTTTTATTAGGCTTCTTATATCAATTATCAGTACTGCATCGAAGCATGCTGTCATCTACAAGAAGTGAACGCCCTTGGTATACAGCCACAACTCCAATGTCGGTAACCAACATGTCCGTGGCGGTACCGACGTTGCAGCCTTGTCGGCAGGCCGGCCGGTAGCCAAGAGAGATGCTTTGCCGTCACATGTAAAGCATGAGTCCGGGCCGGGGTGGGTTTGGACGATGGTGCAGAGGAGCGAATCGGGCGCTAATCAGAGAGGAACGGCGGCGCGAGGGAGTTTACGGAACGGGGTTTCCATGTGAGGTCTGGGGAAAATGGATACGAGAGGACGACGCAGAGAGTGAGATGCAGGGTGAGATGCAAAAAATGGTTGGAATTCGGAACGTGTGCGGTCCTTTCTCATGGTGATTGTAGGTAGTGTTAACGGAGAGGTTTGTGTCTGAACATTGCAGCAAACGGCCAGTATGCAACTGCTTGGTGAGAACAAGGCAGTGCACTGTACTCCGTACTGTAACCAGTCTGTATCAACTCTCAGCGTCCTCGGGCTGCTAGATGCGGCTCAAAAGGTTTGTGGGGAGGCTCCGGGGCATGGCACCGGTAGCTGGTAGTGGTCGGTGCACTGTATCTGTCTGTAGGCAGGTACCTTGTTCGATGCACGACATGTGCCGGTTTCATGGCAGCCAAGTTTCAACATAATAAATTGAATTAAACTAAACAATAAAACACCTTTATTTGGAAACAAAATTCTCAAATGCTCAATTCTGTTGCTACAGCTAGATTACGCTTTCACATCTACCTCTCTATCGCTCGGCCTATGGTTTGGGCCATCGGCCAGAGGTCCGAGTCTGCACCTCGGTCAAAGGTCAGTGTCCACTGAAGCAGCAGCATTGTGGCCAATAGAAAGCTGTATTTGCCCAACTCCCAACCTGCAATTGGCTAGTGAGCCGGCCTCACTGCCGACTGGAACCCACCTAGTTCGTGCCCCACCAGATTTGGTTTGGCTGTTGCAGCTTCATGCCAACTGCCTGCCAACTGCCAACCTGCCTGTAAATTAGGCTGTCCACCACTGGCAAACTGGGCCAAGTTACCCCAAAAATACGTTCCAAATTTGGGGGTTTTTAGTACAAGCCGCTAGTTACGCCATTCCCCGTACACTGTGCAAGTGAGTGGGCATCTTGGAGCGCATGTGCTTCTTCTCCAACTTCCGGTCGCCCTTGAGCCGAGAAGTAGGCGACAATCGGACTTTTGGACAAGTCTTGCACGTCGAGTCACAATAGTTAGAAAATCGGCCAAGGTTCAAGCCAGAGAATTGAGTCCTTCTTGTCCCCCCGGCTGTCCGAGCGGAAGCCCGCTTTTGCTCCGAGCTTCGAATTGTACTCGAAATAGCGTACTCGGTCCCCTTGCAAGTGGCCCTCATTTATCCCCATTGCCTACCAACCTAGGTATGCAGTATTATCTCTGTTGACTGGGTTATGGGCCTCGATGGTACTCATAGTGGAGGACCGTAGAGTGATGTGCTGACTGGATGATGCGAGGTACACGTGTTGGAGAGTAATAAAGGCGCTAGGGGAAGTACCGACTAATAGTTGTCCCGGCAGTCTCACAGCAGTCTGGTTCCTGTACTAAGTACCTAACAAGCACATGCACTGGCTGCCACAGCACATTACAGGCACCGACTCAAGCCACAGGGCCACCCAGTGACAGCTCCAGCGCCCTCCAACCGGACCAACTGCCTGAAAATGGCAGCAGCTGGCACGAGCAAAAAAAAGAAGAGACACAGCACCCAGTCGGCCGCCGGTTTAGGCGCTACGCCACTGCCTCCAGCGATGACTGACTGACAGCTCACCTGTCTGGGACTGGACTCTAAATATCTCGCTCGGCATTCACCTTCAATCCCCGTTCTCTTCCTCTTTTAATTTTTTTTCCCTTCTTCTCCAACATTCTCTGTATTCTCCAAATCAAGTCTTTTGGACATTTTTCCTCAACCCCTCCCCCGTCTCCAGTCCAGGTTGTTGCAGTTCCCTCGCTGTACACTGCTTCTCTCTACACCACCCACCAGCCCTACCAGCACCTACACCTCGGCTAAAATATACACCCATTGATACCCGCCATCATGGCCGCAAACAACATGCTCAACCCGGCCGTCAACCCCGACATCGAGGATGACCTCTTTGCCCAGGAGGTTGCTCAGGTCAAGGCCTGGTGGAAGGATTCCCGCTGGAAGCACACCAAGCGCCCCTTCACGGCCGAGCAGATCGTCTCCAAGCGCGGCCACCTCAAGATTGAATATCCCAGCAATGCCCAGGCCCAGAAGCTCTGGAAAATTCTCGAGCACCGTTTCGAGGTATGCGCAATGCACTCCAAAGGCAAATTAGAGCAATAGTCGCATCAATTGGCTTTTTCCGAGGCCTGGATTCGCCCTCTTTCTCTTTGCTCGCCTGCCCTCTTGCCCTCTTACACATGCTCTGTCTCGGCTCAACGCTAACACTACTCCTCCCTACCAGAACAAGGACGCCTCCTTCACCTACGGCTGCCTTGAGCCCACCATGGTCACCCAGATGGCCAAGTATCTCGACACAGTCTACGTCTCTGGATGGCAATCGTCTTCCACTGCCTCTGCCTCTGACGAACCCGGCCCCGATCTGGCTGACTACCCTTACGTGAGATAGCCCCAGCCTAGCCGCTTACACCCGACTACACACTACTTATTAAGTTATTTCCCGAGCACACCTTAATAAGTGTGCCCCTCCAAGCAAGGGCCAGCAAGTGTGGCAAGTGGGTTTGGTTGCAACTGTATTATCACATGCCAAGCCTGCCCTAGCCAACTTGACTTACATGCACTGACTGGCACGGGCATCATCGACCCCCTCCCATCGCATTTTTTTGTAAATAATTCTGCTGATACTGACTAAAATCATGTAGACTACTGTCCCCAACAAGGTCGGCCACCTGTTCATGGCACAGCTCTTCCATGACCGCAAGCAGCGCCAGGAGCGCATCAGCGTCCCCAAGAGCCAGCGCGCCGGCCTCCAGAACATTGACTACCTCCGCCCCATCATTGCCGATGCCGATACTGGCCATGGCGGTCTCACTGCCGTCATGAAGCTCACCAAGCTCTTTGTTGAGAAGGGTGCTGCTGGTATTCACATTGAGGATCAGGCTCCTGGTACCAAGAAGTGCGGTCACATGGCTGGCAAGGTCCTTGTCCCCATCAGTGAGCACATTAACCGTCTCGTCGCTATCCGTGCCCAGGCCGATATCATGGGTGAGTCTTTTTTTTTTATTCCTTTCCTCTTAGTCGCACTGGCCTGTTGCGCGATTCAATTCATTCACTAACAAATGCCAGGCTCCGACCTCATTGCCGTCGCCCGCACTGATGCCGAGGCCGCCACTCTCATCACCACCACCATTGACCCCCGCGACCACGCCTTCATCCAGGGCAGCACCAACCCCAACCTCGAGCCCCTGAATGAGCTCATGGCCAACGCCGAGGCCGCCGGCAAGGTTGGCGAGCAGCTCCAGAAGATTGAGGACGAGTGGCTGACCAAGGCAAACCTCTTGCGCTTCGACGATGCCGTCGTCGCTGCCATTGACGCCGGTTCCTACGCCAACAAGGCGGCGCTCAAGTCCAAGTACCTCTCCCAGGCCAAGGGCAAGAGCAACTCCGAGGCCCGCGCCCTCGCCAAGAGCCTCGGTGTCGAGGTCTACTTCAACTGGGACGCTCCCCGCACCCGCGAGGGATACTACCGCCTCAAGGGCGGCTGCGACTGCGCCATCAACCGTGCCATTGCCTACGGCCCGTACTGCGACGCCGTCTGGATGGAGTCCAAGCTTCCCGATTTCGCCCAGGCCAAGGAGTTTGCCGACGGTGTTCACGCCGCCATTCCCCATCAAAAGTAAGCCACACGCGCCTTCTCAAGAACCAACCAGAGGAAATGCTAACAAATGTTGCGCCCTACAGGCTCTCTTACAACCTGTCTCCTTCCTTCAACTGGAAGACGGCCATGCCCCGCGACGAGCAGGAGACGTACATCCAGCGCCTCGCCACCCTCGGCTACTGCTGGCAGTTCATCACCCTCGCCGGCCTGCACACCACCGCCCTCATCAGCGACCGCTTCGCCAAGGCCTACTCCCAGCAAGGCATGCGCGCCTACGGCGAGCTCGTCCAGGAGCCCGAGATGGATCTCGGCGTCGACGTCGTCAAGCACCAGAAGTGGAGCGGCGCCAACTACGTCGACGAGCTGCAAAAGATGATTACTGGCGGTGTCAGCTCAACCTCGGCCATGGGCAAGGGTGTCACTGAGGATCAGTTCCACTAAAAGAAGAATGGCTCAGAACTCGTTTTTAGTGCATCTTTTTTTTTTCCTTTTTGTTGCGATTCGGGCCTTGTTATGTTTTGGGCCTCGTTGTTGCCCTTGTTCATAGTGGGTGACGGATTTGAGATTTTGGAAAATGTTTCCCTTTTTTATTAGACCATCTTATGATTTCTGTTTTGAAAAGCAGAATGAGTCGACTTTGTGAAGCATACATGAGAAGAAGAAGAAGAAGAAGAAAAAGTAGGATATTCTTGGTTAAATATCTTGCAGTTAGTTTGGATGATGATTTTCCCATCTATTTTGGTCATGACAAGAAAACTTATTCATTTATTTATTGAATCCATCACGATTGTATATGGTAATACACAAAGTGAAAAGAAAAAAGACAGAATTGAAAAACGTAAATGAAACAAGAAACTGCTTTACAAAACCCACACATTCGCCGTTGGGCTCTTCATTACGCGTGCTTTATTCTCTGTGTGAAAGTTGGTACATCCAATGTACGAAAAAGTTGAAAAGAACGGGCCTAATGAAAGCCAATGATGAAGAAAGAAAGAAAGAAAAGAGAGTCCCAAATCTATAGGAGTAATGCCATACGCCGTAAAGAAGAAAAGAAGAAGAAAAAAGAGGCCGTTTCAAAACTCATTTACTGGCACAAAATGCCAGTTTACATCATCAGTATCATCACCCCCTCCTCTCTTTTAATCTGCTTCCGCAAGCTGCATAATCAACCGCGCCGCCATGTCCAGGAATGGAAACGGGCTCATCACCTCCTTCTCCTCCAGAAGCTTGCCGTCGGCCGTCTCGTACCCGGAGCACTTAAAGTCCACCAGGTACACGCCCTGTTCCATTTCGTAGATTTGGATACCCAGATGCAGCGCTACAAAGTCGCGCTTCTGTACGGGGCCACCCTCGCCGCCACTACCGCCGCCCTCGAGCACCTGGTAGGTGTCTGGCATCTTGGTCTCGGTATTCTCCTTGCCCTCGTCTGCTTCTGTGGGTGTGCTGGTATTTGTACTGCGCATGACTGTAAGATGCGTTAGCTCATTGTACTCCAACCTGCCGAAATATGCGACAGTGATGCTAAATAAATCAAACCCCAACTATAAAAAAAACTCACTCTTCGTTTCCCAGCGGACCCGAATATGCCAAGGATCTCCAGGCAACTTGTACCGTTGCGTCGGATCCGACGGTTTTTGTCGCTCCTCGACCGGCCGGGGCGCCTCACCATCGCGCGTCCGCAGCCTTACATAGTCCTCATCAGGAATGTACGCCGCGCCAAGCTTGTAGAGCGCCTTGTGAATGCACAGCAGCGCCTCCCACGGCGCGTTACGCGAGCGGATGCCAAACTGCCAGCGCACAGGCTTCGTCTTCTTGGGTGGGTTGATGGGCGTCATGCCCTGCGGTCTCTTGCTGCCTTCCTCGAGTTGCTTTTGTGAGCGCGAGTGGGGCTTCAGCCGTCGGGCTGCCTCTTCCTTTTCGGCATCGGTGCGCGCCAGCGACGGCTGCTCATCGTTGATGGCCGTGTCGTTTGGCCGGCCAGTACCTTCTACGCCAGATTTGGCGCGCTCAATGTAGTCCTTGTGGTATGTGCTTATGCTCGAGGGCAGAATGCCGACTTTGCTGACGTACGGACGCGGCAGCTGGGGTACGCCGCCGGATCGAACCGATCCCATGCTCAGGACTGGGCTGGCGGCACCTTCTTGCGCCTCGGCGGCGAGGACGTCGGCGATTTGCCCGACTTGCATGAGCTTGTTTTCACGTACAATCATGTATGCGTCTTTGATGGCGGAAGGCTCCTCCGATTGCAGAGCCTCTTCGACATCACTCTTTCCATAACCCATGGTTTTGCTAATCTTATCGGTGACCTCATTGTGGAGGCGTTCCTGGACCTTGACCGAGGCATTGGGAGCAATGTCGCTCTTCTCAATGGCTTTATTGGGGTCGACGCCGGTATTCATAAACTCCTCCACGGGAGGCTGGAGGTATGGCGGGAGATCTGTCATGAACCAGGGATCCTTGCGGATGTCGTCAATTGTGGCACGCTGCACGGGATTCACAACGAGCATCTTCTTGATCAGGTTGGCGGCGCCACTGGGCATCCACTGCGGCATGCTGTATGTGCCGCGCGCAATCTTGGCAAACAGACTGGGGATGTGTTCGTCGTCAAAGGGCAGACGTCCTACCAGCAAGACGTACAGGATGACACCGCAGCTCCAAACATCGACCTCGGGCCCAGCGTACAGCTTCCCGCCAATGACCTCGGGTGCAGCATAGTTGGGACTGCCGCAGGACGTCTTGAGGAAATTCCCGTCCGTCATAATGTTGCTCAGACCAAAATCGGCAATCTTGACATTGAGGTTCTCGTCGAGGAGTAAATTTTCAGGCTTGAGATCGCGGTGGACAATTTTGTGGCGATGGCAGTACTCGACGGCGCAGAGCATCTGCTGGAAGAAGCGGCGGGCTTCGGGCTCCTTCATTCGACCATTTTGTACAATGTAGTCGAACAACTCTCCGCCAGCGTATTCGAGAACCATGATGATTTCCGTCTGCGTTTTAATAACGGTGTATCTGCGGGTCGTATTGTTTAGCCGTGTACTCTAATTTCGTGGGGCAGCGAGGAAATGAATCATGCTCACAATTTAATAATATGAGGGTGTCGTAGCAGCTGGAGGTACTCAATCTCTCGCTCGACGCGGCCGACCATGTCACGGCTAATGAGCTTCTTGCGGGCGATGATCTTGAGAGCAACCTGCTGGCCGGTGCCGATATGGGTGGCTAGTCTGACCTTACCAAACGAGCCTTCACCGAGCGTGCGAATGACCTTGTAGGCGCCGATGCGCTGTTCCGTCTTTGTCTTTTCCTTGGGAGGCGCGCCGACTGTCTGGGACGCCGGCTTGGGTGGTCGGTCGGCGTCATGACGATGATGGTGGGGTTGGTGCTGCTGCTGTTGCTGCTGCTGCTGCCGGCGGATGTGCGTTGACGAGAGAGAAATGGTGAGCTCCTCGTCGTCGAAACCTCGGTGAGCCATGGCGCGAGATTTCCGTATTTTTGTCTATCGAGGGATGGAACAGCCAGAGGTCGAAGCGGTGGGATGAGGGTCTGTTGGGTGTCGTGGGGAAAGCTGGCCGATGGGACTGAGAAAGTTTGGGCAGCCAGACAAGAGCAGCGCAGATAAACTGGGGAGAAGGTGAGGCGGGGTTGGGGTTGGCTGCAACATTTGTGGTGGGCAAACAAACTGCCGCCCGCCACAGCGTTGGGCAGGTTTAGGCAGGTTTTGGTTGGCTGTTTGGTGGTCAGTGGCGGCGCTGGCGAGTGGCCGCACTGGGGTTGGCAGATTTTGGCGGGCGGCGGGTCGCTGGGGCCCCAGTGTGCTCTGCAATGCTCACTACAGATTTTACCTGTAGGTAATGGTCAGTCGGGCGGCACGACTATCGGCTACCCTGCACAGCATCTATAGGTCAAAAGAAACGATCCAATTGCAAACGCCGCAACAGATGAAAACTAAAAATGAGGCAATAGCCTCTCATTATTTGGTATTTTCCTAGTCATAGTTCTAGTAGTAGGGTACTGGTGTAGGACTATTGATCGGTGGCAGACGCAATCAGCAAGTGGCATGTGAGGCGTAACACAGCTGAAAAAGACAAAAAATCATGAACAATCCAAGAATATATTACAAGCTCGTCTTATATTTAGCCTACAAGCTGCACCTCATCAACACAGCAATCCCCCACAGAATATCGTACATGGTATCAAGAAGTGTTTCCACGGTCCAATTCCCGTCATGCCTACTCGTTTCCTTTGGCCTCTTCCTGTCTCAAGCGCTGCACCAGCTTCTCTCGGATAAATGGGCTCAGACCAAGCCTGGAATCATTAGCATCACGGTATCGTCAATCACGCAAACTGCAAATACTCACATGCCGTCATTCGTCACTGGACGGTACGTTCCACTCGGCTCCATCTTGCCAGAGATATTGCCCTCGCCATCCACCTCTACACTGCCCAGGATATCCTCGGGCCACGCGATGCGTCCGAATTCTGGCGGGTGCCTGCGGTCTCCGAGATGAACAAACGAGCCGACGCCTGCACCACCCGCGCCGCCTTGGCCGCTTGCGCCTTGGGCATCACCACGCACACCCTTCCGCCGAGGGTTGCTGCCGCCAGGGCCGAACTGAAAGCTAGCCGGGGTTGCGAGCGCACGGGCTTGACTTATGACATCCTCGTCCAGATGGCCATATTCACGAAGCACCTCATTTAGGATCTGCAGAAAATGCTTATTCTCTGTAAAGCTCCGCGGCGTCGGCGGCACTTCTGTAGTCGTACCAATAGCTAGGCGCATCGACGGAGGGTCATTCTCCAAGTACGTCAAGATGCTCGAGGCCGGAGAAGACGGGTTTTTGTAGACACGCTGTAAAGCACTCAGCTACAATAACTCTCACCCCAAGTGGTAGTAGGCAGTACTCACGATATGCTCATTGCCCGGAACCGTCGAGACCATGCGCCGGAACGACGCCAGTGACCGCAATGGGGCCCGATATCTCAAAGCAAACATTACTAAATGTGAGAGACTGCGGGAGTCAGTAAAGAGACAAGTGGCTGATAAATTAGATATAAATCCAAGTAACAAGATATTTTCTTCATCGACAGTATAAAGATGCTCATAGTAGCAGCTATGGCAGGGTACCCACAAAAGCGGGTTATGCATCTATCGAATTCAATTAGACGCGTCGACGCGGTTCCAGCTGTCCGCCGCGTCCACCAGCAGGATGCTTTGGAGACTTCAACTAGATACCACAGCCGCAATCACCTCGTTTCTGCCGCCTTTGAGATTTTACCTCTAAAATCTTGTCAGAAATATGGATAAAACACCAGCACCCATATTTCGTCGACGAAATGTCCATATTCCCTCCTCGGCTATCCCTTCTTCATCGCCATCCTTTGCGACGCCAGCGCACCCGCCAAAGCCGTTCAGCGTCAACGCCCCCAAAGCTGGCATTCTTCCTATTATACTCCCACCTGCAACTCTGCGACCTCTAGCGTTCCGAACCTTTACCAAGAAACATTCCCTCACACTCACATCGACTGCGCTGCAAGAACTGGCAGCCTTCGTCGGCCGGCACTGTGGATCAGGATGGCGCGAAGAAGGGCTTGCAGAGAGAGTTCTTGAGGAGGCAGCAAGAAGCTGGAAGAATCGTAACGGAGGCGCTATCGTCGATGGAAAAAGCAAAGAGCTCCACGAGATTCTCAAGACGCTGGAGGGCAACATGAGTGGTGGCAAACTTGTGGCATCAGGAAGAGGGCTTCCCCGCGGCGACAGTATGCTCGACATCAACCCGGCCGACTCATTTAATACTCGACTTGGACTGCGCCCGGCTGGACTCTCAAGGGGCGATAGTAATGCTAGCTTTGGAATGTCCAGTCTTGGCGTGCAGGAAGGCGACCAGGACGACGACGAGACGAATGACCCTCGTAGCTGGCTGCAAGTGGTGGACGCGTTTGAGCAACCGAGATTGTTCTACAACGTTGGGAAGAAACATTTTGAGAGGTAGCACAGCTTTTGCTATAAATGAAACTTCGACACATACTAACATCCGAGTAGGGATACCACAAAGCCTTCGTTACTACCAAAAGCCTCGCATAAAACCTCTGCCTTTCGGAACCGATATCATGTTATTCACCAGCGTTTGCTCCGTAACGAATCCTTCCAATCATCTACAGTCTCATCCTCACGAAACCACCAGCTACAAAATAAGTCAGAAGTCTCACAAGCTCTGAAAATAACCCCAATTGCCAACATGCTTGGACGCCACGGCAGCAACCACATGCTTCTGGGGCAACTGAACATCCTGCCCACAGGTGAACTGGCAATCAGTGACTTGACAGGAACCATCGCGCTCGATCTCAAACAGGCAAAAGCGATTCCAGAGGATTCGGCTTGGTTTTGTCCCGGAATGATTGTTTTAGTGGATGGTGTGTACGAAGAAGAGGACGAGTCTGTAGGCAAAGGCCTGAGCGGCAGCAGTGGCGTCGGCGGCGTACTCGGTGGCCGTTTTCAGGGCTTCTTTATTGGGCAGCCTCCGTGTGAGAAGCGCAAAGCTACACTCGGCACTGCAGGACCCGAGGATGGTGCGGACCAAACAATCGGTGGCGGTTTCGGCTGGATCGACTTCCTCGGCGTCGGTAGCGAGCGTGCCGTCGGCCAGAAGATGCGCAGGCTAGAACGCAGGCTCCTTGCACAGCCAGCAACGTCCTCTCTTGAAAACGACGACTACGATGCCCCCGGCCGGGGGCCAACGCGCGGCCGCGTCGTCGTCATCGGTGAGCTGAATCTCGACCAGCCTCGCGCCCTGCAGGCTCTCCGTAAGATTCTCGCCACCTACGCCGCCGAGCCCGAGGGCATTGTGCCCGTCACGTTTGTTTTGACAGGCAACTTCACGCAGCAGGCTGTCATGGCGCGGGGTGGCAGTGGCGGCAGCATCGAGTATAAGGAGTACTTTGACGCGCTGGCCTCGACCCTTGCAGACTTTCCTACCTTGCTTCAGGCGTCCACATTCGTCTTTGTGCCCGGGGACAATGATGGCTGGGTGTCTTCGTTCACGGCAGGCGCATCGGCACCGCTGCCGCGGAAGCCCGTACCCGACATGTTTACGTCGCGCATTAGACGGGCGTTTGCGACGGCGAATGCAGAGACAGGTGGTGCGTCGGCGGCAGCAAAAGGGGGTGTGCAGGGAAGTGCGGTGTGGGCGTCGAATCCGAGCCGAATGAGCTTGTTTGGGCCAAATCATGAAATTGTCTTGTTTCGGGATGATGTTTCTGCACGCCTGCGCCGGACATCGGTGCGGTTGAAGAAACAGAATGGCGGTGCTTCTGCTGCCACGACCGCAGAGGGGCAAGCAACGCTGACCTCTAATTCAGAGCCGCAAACACAAGATGACAAAGACATGCCCAGCGTCGATTCCATGGATATAGATGATGATGGTACTCTACGCAGCGACCAGCAGCTACCTCCACAACCAGCACAGGAAAAGCCTTCCGTCACGGCAACCGCCACATCCCTGGCGCAGGACGTGCATGCGGCCCAGAAACTTGTGAAGACGATTCTCGACCAAGGGTATCTGTCGCCGTTCCGAACTTCGCTCCGGCCAGTGCATTGGGATTTTGCCTCGACCCTGCATCTCTACCCGCTACCCACGGCCATGGTGCTCGTCGACTCGACCGCACCGCCGTTTTGCGTGACGTATGAAGGCTGTCACGTCATGAATCCTGGCACAGTGCTGGTGCCTGGGCGAAGGGGTGTTGGTCGCTGGATCGAGTATGAGATAGGAAGACTGGGTAAAATGAGAGAATGCACGTTTTAAGGATCGGGCAAAATTAAATCTCTTTATGAATAAACAAGGAAAAAATATTGCATGGAACGGCCTTAATGGGAAATGATTTAGAGACCAAAATACAACACATTCAACTTGATTTAAAGACTGCAATACTTCCTGGATAAGAATCGACGAAAAAGAGAAGAGCATTTATAAAAGATGGTTTGCTTTGCTTTTAAGGTTAGAAAACACATAGCCCCCTAATTGACTGTATATGTATGTACATGTAACAGAAGCATTGAAAAAAAAGAAGGAAAAGAAACTGAAAACCCGCCACTGTAACCTATGTTTTGTTCTTTGTACCCAATTTACACACATTAACCTTACTTTTTTATTCAAGCAGCATGTCATGCTTGTGCAACACACCAAACAGACCCTCAATCTCCTCGCGCACCTTTTGCAAGTCGGCGGCAACCTGCGCCGTGACGAGAATATACGCATACACGAGCGCATAGTCCTTTTCCTCCACCTCGACATTCAACTGCGCCGGCGTTGCGCCGCTCGGCACCGCCGCCGCCGCTGCCATACCACCACCGTCTCCTTCATCGGCCGCGTCTTTGCCGCCACCACGCAGCTGCTGCTGGGCCTCAGAGTGATCCCTCCGAAACTGGTAAATCTTGCCCAGCAGCCGATCCTTGTTGCTCTCAATCGTCGGAATCACATCCGTCAGCGGGTATTCCAGCATGATGCACGACGCCAGCACCTGCAGCATGTGGCTGATGCGCTGGCACAGCAGCAGCCTCTCCGCGGCCGTAAAGTCCAGTAGCGCCCGCTCCCCGGCTGACAGCGACACGCGGTGCTCACTGATAAGCCGCATCGCGTAGAAGCTGTCCAGGACATGCTTGGTCGTGTGCAAGATCCGGCTGTACGTCTTGTTGGGGAAGGGCCCCCGCAGCTCAAATTCAGATTTGGCCGAGGTGCGCAGGGTCTCGAGCTTGAAGGCGTAGCGCTGAAGCGCGGCCTGCTCCTTGGCGTCCATGTAGTCGCGCGTGCTGTTGCTCTCGACGAGGATGGTGAGCGGGCCGCGCTTCCAGATGAGGCCAAGCTGGAGGTAGAGCACCGCAAGGCCCTCGCGGAACTTGGTGCGGCCGGAGATGGGCCAAAGGATGCGGCAGAAGAGCATGCCCCAGACGATGCCGAGCGTGACGGCAATGACGCGGTGGTAGGTAATGTCAAAGATGAGCGGGTGCCGGCCGCCCTCGTCGGCGTCCGAGTCGTCGTCGTCGAGGTTCTGCGAGAGGCTGTAGGCGTACAGGACAATGACGTTGTATGCCAGGAGGGAGATGCGGCCGAGGGGCCCGTTCTTGACGACGAGGATCATGTAAAAGTTGCCCAGCGCCATGAAGAAGCCCAGGAACGCGAGCACGTAGGCGTTGCCTGCGCTCACGAGCCACGCCAGGCAGGCGCCGGCGGCGCCGATAATAGTGCCAATGAAGCGCGAGAGGCCGGTCGTGTTGGAGGCGCCACTCGTCATGCCGACGACGACCATGTACGAGAGCAGTCCCCATTCACCGCGCCAGCCCTGGTAGATGGGCCGCGTGGCGGGGATAAAGGCAAACATGGCCCAGAGGACGGAGCCAATGGCAATCTTGAGACCAAAGAGGACGTCGTCGCGGGAGACAAACCGCATCACGCGCAGCATCATCTGAGAGAAACTCCTAGTCCAGCTCCCAGACAGCGAGGACGCGTCCCAGTTGAAGTTGTCGCGCTGCTGGACCATGGCCTTCGGGATGCCCTTGGGCAGCGCCGAGCGACGAATGCCGGACTGCCTTCTCGTCAGCAGCGGTTCCCTTTCTGGGTCGTCTTCTGCCCGCGGCGCCGCTGCACTTCCCACCATCCAGGCGAAGCGGCGGTGCTGCCAAAACTTGAGCCAATTCCAGCTTCGGTCGAACGTTTCCGTCGTGTGTTTGAGGTCTTCAAGCACATCCAGGTACGCATCCAGGGCCTCTGCGACAGCTTGCAAGCTAAAGGAAAAATGACCACACGCTGCAGCGACTTCCTCGATATCCGCTTGAATGGCTTCGGACCGGGCACGACCAAGCTCGACGCTTCTATAGAGCTCCTGCAGGGCACTGCTCCGCGCAGAATTGTACAGGCTGAGAGCTTCTCGCAGCGACTCGCGCAACTGATCAGACACTACAACATCGCGCTTTATGTCTTTCCCGAAAGCTGGTTCGCGCAGAATTTCTGATAATGTATAGGCCAGCGATTTCATAGAGGGCCCAAGCAACGCCATGAAGAGCGCAAAAATGTCCGATGGTACACGGAAGATGGGAGTTTGCCCCAGGGATGGATCGGCTCGTGAGCTCGGCTCATCATCCTCCTCAATGACGGAGAGCCGCTCGACGACATCCATGAGGGAAGACATCCGGCCCGATGTTTTCGGCGAGAGGAGGCTGCCGTCTGCATTCGCCTGCTGATCCTGGTTCTCGGCCAGTAGGCCCGCCGCCCCTTCTCTCAGAAGCGTAAACTGCGAATTCAGCGCAGAACGTAGGCCGCCAATGGCCTGGGACACCGAGTCGAGCGACTTGACGAGTCCCTTGTCATAGGTGTAAATTCTCTCCTGCCCCAGTACATAGTACTCCAACTTGGCCTCCCGCAGCGTCTTGGTCATGAGCCCGTAGGCGGCGGTGTATGCTTTGGAGACGCGGTGGTACTCAGGCGACGTGACTTCTTCCTCTGAACCAATGAGGAACCCGCGCGTGACAAAGGACAGCCGATCGCTCAGGGTCGACGACGCTGTGATGATGGATTTGCGCAGCACCTCGCGCGCGGCCATGGGCCACACCAGCATATTGACGGCCGCGCTGAACGTGATGCCGACGAGGAGCATCTTGAGCACCTGGACGAAGCGGTCGTCGGAAAAGTACCCGTACTGGATCGAGTCGTCCTTGGTAACCATGGATATAATTGCAATCGACGCCAGCGTCGCGGCGACGTTGACGAGGGGCTGGTCCAGGCGCTGCTTCACCCACGCGATGAAGCCCAGGCCGCCGCCAATGGCCATGAGCAGGATCATGGCGTGCGCGGGGACCACCGAGTCGAGCTGCTGGCGCGACACGACGGCGACCGCCATGCTGAGCAGGCAGACGACGTCGGCACACAGGACCGCCGCCACGGCCATGAGGATGGCCTCGAGCATGGACCCCGTCGTGCGCGCCGGGTGAAAAAAGACGGTCAGCGTCGCGACAATGTGCTTGCCGTCCCGGTCGCCAAAGAAGCGCGAAAGGAACGGCCAGAACGTGGCCAGGCTGCCCAGCAGGTATGCCAGTGTGCACTTGAGGACCTGGTGCCCCTGGTCCGACGACAGCCAGTGCCAGAGCGCCAGCGCCCGGGCGGTGCCGTCCTCAACGGCGGCGGACCAGCGCTCCTGTATCGTTTCGGCCTGGGCGTAGCGGCTCGCGGCGATGATGCTGCGGGGGTTGTTGACGAAACCCGAGGCGCGGAGGGTGAATTGTTTTCGGGATCGTTCGCCGGTGCTGGGGATGATGAACGTGCCATTTCGCATTTTCTAGCACAAAGTTTTGCGCGTTAGCATCTATAGGTTACGCGAGGCCGACAATGCAGGGGATCCCCGTCCACTGGCCGAGTACAACGTACAGCTCGTTTCGTTGGGCGTGACGGTGGCCACGCCGCCGAGGCACTTCCTTCAGAGGCCATCGCTGCGTTGTGCGACGGTTGTGGAGTGATCGGCAACGGTGATCATAATTTTCAAATCCAGCGAGTATTGGCGTTTTATTAGCGAGGCATTTATGTGATTTTCTAGGCGTAAAGAGATTCTGTTATCCAAAAGCGACAATGGCGGGTTTTGTGGCGAGGGAACAAAGCGCCGCGTCGATATCTTCAGCGAATCCAATAAGGGATGTTGAAGGGCGTCTGTAAATTGGCAGCAGGCATACACAGACTCTTCCAGGTCTCCAATGTGAACACGAGGCTAGCAATTCCTCTCAGTAAATGATCACTGCGACATAAAAGTCTCAGATGCGAGAGGGATAAACGGTGCAAGGTGGAATAAACAATGGCGGCGATGACGCCTCAAATCTTTGAGGCTTAAAAGCTTGGGCCAGCTGCCAACTTTATAGTGGGCTACAGTGGAGTTTGGCGCTGGAACTCAAGACCGTTAGGCCCCGCTACAGTGCAGCTTCTATTCCATATAGGGTGGACGATGTGCAGACAACTGGTAGGACGGAAATGGCGTATAAAATGTTGCTGTCAAGTCTATTAACTCATTTTATGGTTTCATTGATAAAAGTTCGGCTCCCTATATGCTGCAGAGTTATCATTAAATCAATTCAACGGCGTGTTGGAAGTTTTGTGAAGTAGACAGTGGTAGGTCATGTCTTTGGTCTGTCCAGTTTCAGGCACGCTTTGTATAAATATCTCGCCCGAGTCGGTTGCTCCTCTGACAGTCAATCAAGTTCAAACTTGTGTATTCAACACTGCATATAATGAAAATAGTGCCGCAGTTGCAACCAATCCACCAGCACCCAAGCTTAACGGTATTACGATTCTTAGTGCAACGAACTCCTTCCCATCCCGTTCAAGCAATCAACTGCCCCCCTTTTTCGGCTTGTGAAATCTCAGTGATGTAAATCATCTGAGGTGACTCGAGCGACGCCAGCTTCTAAGCCCCTCTGTGAGCTTTTCCTCGGCCATTGCCGCTGCGGGATGCGTCACTCCCATTTTTGACAGCAGTAGCCGTGCCTGCGTCACAGTCGAGACCTTGATTTGCGCCTCTGCGGCTTGAGGAACGACGTCAACGGACCCTGGAAGTTGAACTGCACCCTGAGGTCGCAGCTGCACAAAGTCCAAGCGCGATCCGCTGTCCTCGACCGCGAGACTAAACAGCCCAGCGGCGCAAACAAAGTACGGCACCCAGGCCGACACGCGGCGCAGTGTGAAGAGGTCATCGTATGATTGCGCGAGCGATAGAATGGACTGTACGGCCTGTGCGCACATGTCGTGCGGCCAGAGGTCAGGGATGACTGATTCGTTGCCCACGCAAGGCCGAAAAGCGCACAGCAAGCAAAAGTGATAGTACATACTACGACGCCGTGTTAGCAGTAGATTTCGCGTCAACTGGACGGCAGAACGAGTATGAGTTCAGGTAGGGCCAACCAAGACTCACTGAACAAAGAGTGTAAACGGTGTCCTGCTTCGGCCGTGGTCAATGATTTCAAACAAGTCGCGGTACCAGCCTAGGCACTTTGTATATGTTGCCTTTATTTCATCCGAGACCAATCGGTGGAATCCCTGATTCGCAGATATAAATTTATACACCCACTCGGTGAGCTGAATCATCTTTACAATAAGGAGCTGATTAGTTGCGGGCTGCGAACTCATCGCTGGATCTGTCGAAGCGTCTACTTCTTGGTTAAGGCCGTGGCGTTTGTAGATATGCTATCAATACTCACTTGCGGTGGTTGGCGTTGTGCCAATGCGGTTGTAAGGAAGCTGGTCGAGGATGAGGTCCTCTTGCAATGCACCACTGCCTTCGTTGAATAATATTCCAGTTGTCATGTACAGCATGCTAGGTTAATAATTTGATTAGCTGTGACTGAGACTTGACTATTTTTGACAAGGGATGACGGGGCCATAATATTTTATGGTACAGCAGCTTACCGACGCTGGGATGTTGCGCCGCAGTAGGTAGTCGCCCGGACTTTGACATAGTCCTCATGGGATGTTTCGTGAGCAGTGTCTCTCAGGCACAGCGCTCGAATACTAGAAGAACACGACTCGGTGAGCTCTCTCGCCTCGTTTTCATGCCCGCATCGCAGATGATACAGAGCGAGAATTCCAGTAGCTTGAATATCGGGCAAATCTTGAGATGCTGGTCCATGATCTCGAAGTAGTGCTTCTGCCCGAAGGAGAAACTGTCTGCTTCCGAACCAACCCGACGGCAAATCATCGGATTCGTCCTCATGATCATTAATAATGCGCATGGACAGCGCAAGAAGCGCGTACACCAGCGCGGACGAGCAGAACCGGGGGGAGCCTGCCTCATAGTCGAGCAGGAACTCATCTTTTCGGAGCAACCCGAATACAATGCTGTCCCAGGTGACGAGAACGTCAAAGAGATGCCGGATGTAGGCGCGCGTCCATCCTGTATCCGTCCATACATCTGTCTGCGACGCGGAACCAAACGGGTCCAAATGTGCCAGCGGAAGGGACATATCGGTTGAAGGGCGCCTCGACGACGGCCTTGTGTTGCGCTCCCGAAATGTAGGATGACAGGAGCGCCATGAGAGGAGGTGATCAAAGCAGGATGGGACACCCGGCGTGGTATTCGTACGTATGGGAGATGCTGGTGGCAGCGCAACGCCGCCTTGCTGCCAATCAGGCCACAATGGCGGGTTGCTATTGCTGGCGTTGTCCACGGTGGTCAATGGACCGGGTGCCGATTCCGTATTCGGTGTCTTGATGCCATTGATCCAAGCTTGCAAGGTAGTTCGATCTGTCGTTGAGCTCTGAGCGATTGAAGATTGCTGATGTGTCGTCGAGCTGCTCTGGTCCGCACTCAACAGAGACACGCCTCCGCCTCCTACGCCGCCGCCGCCGCCGCCACCAGCAGCAGCACCAGCTGCACCAGAGGTTTCCAGCGTTTGCCGAAGCCGGCCAATTTCGGCACGCAAGTCGCCTTTGGACACCCACTGCTTGCGGTTGTACTCGCACGTCTCATGATTTTGGGCGCATCTTTTGCAGGGCTGCTCGCCGTTGCACTGTAAATAGCGGGGTTCAAATTGGATATCATCAGCAGTGATTTCAAGAGATTGGAGTAAGTAGAGCAGCGCCTTCATCACAGCCTTGACGGGAATCAGGGTATTTCGAACGATTGAAAAGGGAACAATGACTGTGTTTTTGCTGCTTTTGTTGCTTTCACTCAGACACACTCAGGTAATCGCACCTTGGATCTTCTTTCGCGACAGCGCTTGCATGCTGTCTTTACCTGTTCACGGTTGGGCATAATGGAGCCATGTGAAATCTGTAAGCAATTTCTCTTGATAGATAAAAGTGCAGGTGGGAAGCAAGAAAGGCAGTAAAAGCGAGGGATAACCATGGGTATTGGGTAGGGGCCTTGGGATGCCTATCCTTGCTGTGGCCAGGGGTGATCAATGACGACAGAGCCCTCGGTGTTGCAGGTGGTGTGGTTGTCGATCCAGTTAAATCCTGTGCCTACAGCGTGACACGACACACGGAGGGCTGGCCGCTGCTATTGAGCAACCGTAATTGGATACCTGACGACTGGATGACACACAGGGCTTTCTGGAAAAGCGGCATCTCTGTGGCCTCGGGCTGTCCATTGTAAGCGCCTTGAATGGCGGCATAACGGTTGTGGCTGATGGACAGAAAACTACCGAGTCCATCATGTCTTGGAAGGAAACAATAGCTGGCCATGTACATGTGGCAAATTCTGGCAGGATCTCGATTATTAATTCGATGCTCGCGTGAGACTCGATTTATCGAAATCGACGGTTGTCGACGCCGAAATGTATCATTCTCGCCACCATTCGTAGGGGTTTCTTGAGGAGAAAAAGGATCGCATGAATTGATTTCCAAATCCCATGCTACAGCTTGACGCATCACTTCTCCCACAAGCCACAGTTATACCTTTATTTACTGGTTTTGTCCCGACGGGGCCCAGCCTTGTGGAGCGCTCGGCTCGGTTATCCGATCACTGCGAGAATTTCAATTAGCGTCCTGTTCTCCTGCAAAGTGAACACATGCATGCAGCTCAGGAAGAACGCAGCAGTTTCATACATTTTTCTTTTCTTTTTTGGCCCGCAGAGTTGGCCGTCAGCCAACCACTTGCCTTGGAGTGGCAACAATAGTGCTTGTCCAGCGTAATCAGTCATTTTATAGCCGCCTAAGCAAGTGTCAGCTCAGGCCAAATCTCTAAATAGAGAAACTGTGTTTATTGGGAATTTTATTTATTTATTCAATTTCACAAATTGGCGGCTTGGTAGGCTGGATGCACAACATTAAGTGATGCGAAACACCAAAGGCGCCCGACAGACAGATTGAGTGGAGCCTATTCCGACCTCGCTGGTTCCGCCTGTGACGAGCAAATTGCAGGTGTAACAACAGGCAAACATTACACATTACGCCATCGATTATCTATACTGTGCTCAATTACATTGCATCTATTTGCTGCTTTCTGAAATTTTGAGCTCTCACCTCAGCTCAAGTGTCACGACGTAAAACCTTGTTTGCTGCTCGCCACAGCCTACGGCATAAAAAGGGCTCACTCCTCAGCAAACATCCAAGAGAGAGAGAGAGAGAGGCATCCACCTATATGCGACGGCTTCTAGCAACAATGGCGACATCCAACGCACCCAGACGTTTTGCGCCGCTCAAGGCTTCAGAGTCCTCCGATGCACCCAAGCTACGGGGCATTGTCTTTGACATGGACGGTACACTTTGGTAAGTTCCATGGCTGCTGATCTGTCGAGCAGTGATGATACCAATCTCCTTGTTCCACAGGACGTAAAGGAAATAATTCAACGCATTTTCAAAATACTGATTTTTATTTTACAAAATTGTAGTGAGCCCCAAAACTACATGTTTGGTGAAATGCGCGCCGCCCTCAACATCACAAAGGCCGTCGACATCATCGACCACATGAATGCGCTGCCCCCGGCCGAGCAGCCCGCCGCCCACGCCGCCATCCAGGCCATTGAGCGCGCCGCCATGGCCAAGCAGGCGCCCCAGCCGGGCCTCGACGCCCTCATGGCCTACCTCGACACCAGGCGCGTCCCCAAGGCCATCTGCACCCGCAACTTCAACGTCCCTGTCGAGCACCTCTTGTCCAAGTTCCTCGCCCACACTACCTTTGCGCCCATCATCACGCGGGACTTTTCGCCGCCCAAGCCCTCCCCCGCGGGCATCCTGCACATTGCCAAGCAGTGGGCGCTGCTGCGGCCGGTGGGCGACGACCACGGCGCTGCGGAGGGGGAGGAGGCGGCGGCGGCAGCGGCACTGGCGGAGGAAGGGGATGCTAGCGGCCTCATCATGGTGGGCGATTCGATTGATGACATGACGGCGGGTCGGAGGGCGGGTGCCGCGACTGTGCTGCTGGTGAATGAGGCAAACCTGCACATTGCCGAGCATGAGCACACGGATCTCGTCATCCGTCGCCTAGATGAACTCGTCGACATTCTGGAAAATGGTTTCCAGGGACGTGCCATTGAAACACCATAAGGCGACTCTTTGACCGCAGTAATATTTCTACAGCAATTTTCCCCCTTTTGTTTTCTCATAGAGAATAGAACCATCATGATAAATTCAAAAAAAAAATGAAGTAACCATGGAACACATCCACGGACTGGCTTTGCATTCTATCTATAACTGCCTTGTGGCTCCATCTGAAGAAAAAAACAGGAAAAAGAAAAAAAAAGGCTCAGCACGCTTCATCGTCCCCCATTTTGTTTTCTTTCCAATCGCTCAGTGTTCCTCCAATTGATTCATAAGGGACATCGTCATGTGTGTGCTGCGCCGTACAATGCTTAGAGGTAAATAAAGGAAAGGTAACTCTGTTTTCGCAGACAAATGACACCCTAACTTCCCATGCAAAATCCATCAACATGAAATGCAACATATCCATCAAATTCTCCGCAACAAGTCCTTATCATACCCCGAAACCAGAGCTTGGGTTCGGTGGCAGACCAAACGTTGCCTGTCGTCGGTTTTCCCGACGAGGATCGTCCGGCGTGTTTCGTCGAACTGGAGCCGGCGGGAGGGGTCCCGATGGCGGGGCAGGTCTGACGGGAAGGCTAAATGTAGCAGCATTGGCACTAACAGGACCACGCGACTCTGTATAATTGCCAGGGACGTGCCCAGACTCGCTCGCATATCGAGGTCCCATGCCGGGGTGGGCAGACACTGGTTGTCTGGAACTGCTGGTGTAGCCGTTCCTCGAAGGCGACCTGTTGGTGCCGTTGGAGTAGTCGCGCGGAGTGACGATGCCGGCACCGCCAATGGGAATGTCACCAGATGTTGGCGTCGGCGCCTTTCGGTCTTCTGATGCCGTGTGATAGGTGGGAGAGTCGCTTGATCGAAGCAAGTCTTGCGTCGACGGCGAAAGCTGTGGTGCCAGATGAGATTTGCGGTTATCGCGCTCCATCATACCTACGGCCCATTCACGCAGATCAACTGGTGTTCGCTTTGCTGCCTGCACAAATGCGTCACGGTCCTAGAGCTAAATTAGTGCCCAGCAAGTAGGTGACGGGGGGGAAGGGGTCATACAAAAAGGTCTTGAGGCGTCGGGCGCCTCTCAGGTTCCTTGAAAAGACACTTTTGAATCATATCCTCGAGAATGCTAGGGAAAGCATCGCTCTTGGGTAGCTTGGGGGCTGGCTCGTGGACAATCTGCTGCAGCAGGTCAAGAATGCCGGCAGGGGCGCAGTCTTCGTCTGAAAGCTGTTCGCTATTACCAAAGGGAAATTTGCCAATAGCAAGCTCCATAATGGTAAGACCAAAGCTCCATACATCCGACTTGACGGTGTATCGTTCGCCCTGAATTCTCTCTGGAGCCATGTACGTCGAGGTACCGACAAAGGTGTCGGCGATGGAGTTGATGAGCTCGCCCGAGACACCAAAATCGCAGAGCTTGATGGACCCTCGCGAGTTGACCAGTATATTTGAAGGTTTAATATCTCGATGCATAATATGGTGTTTCGTATAGAGGTAGGTAAGGCCGCCGAGTGTGGCTTCAGCAATCTTTCCAAGGACATCGACTCGAACAGGACCAAAGACTTTGGAGACGCGGTCCAAAGAGCTGCAGAACAGTCAGACGCCAAACATGGGAAATGGCATAAAAAAAAAGGAAACGTACCCTACGTCCATGTACTCCATGCACATGATGACATCGTTGTTGCTGTTCAAGAATGCGCCATAAAAATTGACAATGTAGTCGGAATGGCAGCTGTGCATAATCTGGAGTTCTCGGATGATTTGTTTTCGCATCTCTTTCTTCGCATCGACATGAATGACCTGTGGATTTGTGTGAGAGCTGTTTTACCCAAGAAAGCCAGTAGATTTACCTTGCGAGCCATAACGGTGCCGGTGGTTGAGTGTTTGACTTTGCTCACGGTGCCGCCATTGCCTGAGCCTAGCTCCTTGACAATCTCAAGGTCTTCAGGTCGCAAATCCAACTTGTATTCAATACCAATCTCGAGCTGGCCATCTTTACTAGCTCCATCATAGCCTCCGTCGAGATCTGAGTGGTTTTCGGCCGTTGGAGGCGGTTTAGGGGCAGCCGGTGTAAGAGCAAGCCCCTTTACGTTTTTGCGCTTCATCGAGCGCGGGGCAAACGGATCGGCCATGGTGACAGATGTATGCGCGCTTCGACGCAGTGTGAGGCGGGAAAATGGCGAGGCGGAAGATGCAGTCGAGGAAAAGGGTGAGCTCAGAAGACGCAGAGGGCTTTTCCCCTGCTCGAGTCAGTCGATGGGCGTGTTGAGGACTGAGCAAGGTACCGCCGAGAGGTGGGAGGCAATGTATCGGGGACGTCGATGTGGATAGCGGGCATGCAGTAGACGCTCGACTCTGAACAGTCACTCTCAGGTGCCGCTGTGGGGTAAGGTGTATCCAATGTACAGACAGACAGAGTGGTGGGCGCTTCCAGCGTGGTGTGACGGACGTGGTAGAGCAGCAAACGGGATGAGGGAAAAGACAAAATGCAGAAAAAGCTGGCTGTATCAGGCACCCTACCGGATCGCAGCCTGGATGTAGCTTGCAGTTGAATCACAAAGGAGCCGTAAATGCCGCGAGATGATTTGATGTTGGGCTGCACCAGTGACCAGTGAAGCGAATGGGGGGTTTGATGCATGGGCCGCTGGAGACTGAGGCGGGGTCAGAGGCTTTCTTTGTACCGATAACGTGATTTCTGTAGTGGTTGCAGCGCCTGCAAAGAGCTGAAACGGGCCCTGAGGGGCCTGAAAGGGGCTTGAAAGGGGCCTGGAAGCGGCCCGCCCTCGGCTAGTTCCCCCCAAACGCTGCCAACAGTGAGTGAGCCATCCAACGACTCACAAGAGCGGGGGCACAGGTAATTTATTAGAGGCTCGAGCGTCTCTCCAAACAAGCCCAGATAGGCCAACAGTCACTAACGACGGATAATTCCAGGGGCATCTGCGGTGTGCCCAGCCACTGACCCGCGACGGACGTCCCTATTGGTGCTGCCTGCTGTTGGGTTCTAATTACCTCTTATTTCCATCTTTCATTTTCTGTTGGTGAATGTTTAAATAGCCCACGTGTGCTCTGAATATCACATCTTACTGTATGTTCACTGTTCTGAGTGTTATCTGCAATAACAAAAGAATAATTGTAATTATAATGAAAAGAAAAGTAATCTGTACTTGCTCATAGTATAGCAGGCGATTGGGCAGATTATACTTGAGCAAGATATAAATGCTATCTGAATGCGTCATGGGCAAAAATCTGATTATAGGATGGACTCAGGAATTTGAGTGATGCATTCTGTCGTTTCATAACATCCTTGTTTGTCTTCCTCTCCATCAGTAAAGCTGCCCAAGAGGGGAACTAGTAACACATGAGAAGATAATACGGCTATACTTCACAATCTGCCGAAAACTGTGCCTCTCGGTTAATGCAAATGAAAAACATCCGTTCAGATATTATCACAGATTTATACGAATATAAATAAATGAAAACTTAATCTGTATTCCGTCGAGTGTTCTTCACCTCCCGATTCAAGCATCTCTATATAGCACTGGACCTCTCGCCTTACGTAATCCATTTTTTTTCGCGGAACATGATATTTCCAGCCAACCAACCTACCCTTGCTTGCAGGCGCGACACGACCGCAAGCTACATCAACTACGCCAGAAAAAAAATTGCGAGCGGCAAGGAGGAGACTGCGCACCATCTCGATCTCTGCAGGGAACTCCGAAGGATCTCCATCAAATCCTTTTCCACTCCTACTGGCCGGCATCTGCGCATTTTGCTCCTTGGAAGTGAGCAGCCCCTGCGACTCGCGCCAGAACATCCGGTCGAATCCCTAGGCAGCAAACATTGAGCGTCAAGATGAGCAGTAGCATGCGCGATTTGATCTCCGCGGAGGCGGAGCTCGATGACGAAGAAGATGATGAATCATTCGACGAAGGAAATGGTCCTCAGCGCAGCCGCAACCGAGGCGAATTCGATGATTCTTCCGAGGAGGAAGAAGACGATGATGACGAGGAAGAGGCGCGCAAGGTTTGTGCGCACTCAAAAATTAACAGTGGTCTGGGCTAACAAAAGGTTTCAATAGATTCGTGAAGGCTTCATTGTCGAAGATGAGGATGAGGACGAAGTGGAAGGCGACGACGACGAAGACCGGCCTGTCAAGAGAAAACGTGAACATCGTGATCGTGAACAAGAAGAGCAATTGGATGAGGATGATTACGATCTTGTAGGCGAGCAATATGGCGAACAACCGAAATCGCAACCACAGGTAGGAAGCTTGGCCCCGAATCGCTTGTCCCCAATGCGCTAACGCGACACAGTCCAAATTCAAGCGCTTAAAGCGTGGCCACCGCGGCGATGGCGGCGAGCCGAGCAGGACAGGCGGCTTGGAAGACATCTTCAACGACGAAGATGATGAGGCCGGTGAACAGCGTGGATACAGACCTTCCTTCCGAGGCCAAGCCGACGAGTTTGACGACTTCATCGAGGACGACTACCCCGAGGACGATGACGAACGCGAACGTGCTCAGGAGGATGTTGAAGTCGCTCGCTCCAAGGACCGTGGTGTGTCTGGTATCGTCGATACTACTGGTCTTGACAAGGAGGCCCTTGACGATATGGAGGCCATCTTTGGCAATGGCGAAGACTACGACTGGGCCTTGCAAATGGAAGATGAAGAGGAGGAGCGCGAACGTGACGAACAGGGCATCGAGCTCAAGGACGTTTTTGAGCCGTCCCAGCTCAAGGAAAAGCTTCTCACCGACGAGGATAATCTCATTCGCTTCACCGATGAGCCCGAGCGATTCCAGCTGGAGCGCAAGCCCTTTAAAAACCTCCAGCTCACTGCTGAGCAGTTCCGCGACGAGGCCAAGTGGATCAGCAACCAGTTGTGGCCGAAGAAGGGTCTATCACAAGAATTGCACGCCCCCTTCGGAAAGGCCGTTGGCAAGGTTCTCGAATTCTTTGTCGTCGACGAAGTCGAGGTTCCCTTTGTCTTCCAGCACCGCAAAGACTACTTGCTGCATTCGAAAAAAATTCGCAAGTCCACGCATGATGACCCTGACGGCCCCGACTACACCATTCAGTCGGACAAGCTACTAAACCAGGACGACCTTTGGCGGATTCTCGAGCTCGACATCAAGTTCCGTTCGTTTATAGAGAAGAAGAATGCCTTGGAAAAGACAGTAGAGAATCTCAAGTCGCTCGACGTGGCGGACCAGATGATCGAGGAAATGATCCCCGAAGCCACCACCATGGAGGAGTTGCAGGATCTTCAAGACTACATCCAGTTTCAGTACGCCGCAAAACTCAAGGACCTTGCCGTTCTAGCTGGCAACGTTTCCCAGATCAAAAAGCCCGGCTCTAAGAGCAGTCTTCTGGATCGTGTTCGCAATGGCAAGGCGTACTACTTTGTCAAGGCTTACGGTATCTCCGCCGACCAACTGGCTAAAAATGCCTTGCGCCAGGGCAAGAAGATCACCCCCGATGACGACTCACAATACCCGATGGACCTGGCGGACACGTTGATTGACGACAATTTCACCACGGGAGACCAGGTTATTAGCGCAGCGAGACAAATGTATTCAGAAGAGCTCTATGCCAGTCCACGCATGAGAAAGTTTTTCCGCAGCTCATACTACCAGGCCGCTGAGATCAGCTGTCGGCGCACTGACAAGGGCCTCCGCAAGATTGATGACACCCACCCATACTACGAGATCAAGTATCTGCAAAACCAGACGATTGCGGACCTCTTGCACCAGCCTGAGATCTTTTTGAAAATGATGCGTGCAGAGGAAGAAGGGCTGATAGAGATCAAGCTCATCATGCCTAGCCACTTTGATTTCCGGAAGCAGCTTTACCAAGAGTTTGAATCAGAAAACTTTAGTGACCGTGCAGAGCAGTGGCGCGAGGAACGCAAAAAGGTGCTGGACGCGGCCTACCCCAAGCTCGAGAAGGCCATTGCCAAGAATATCAAGGAAGTCATTCGTACATTCTGCCAGGACGAAGTCTTGAAGATGATTCGCCAGGACTATTACAGAAAGCTGGACCAGGCGCCATACAAGCCTAAGGGTATGATCCTTGGTACAACGCCGCGAGTCCTAGCTTTCTCCAACGGTATGGGTGATCCGGCGCGAGATCCCGTCTGCTGGGCCTGGGTGCCAGAGGACGGCCGCGTTATGGAGCAGGGCAAGTTTAGCAACCTGGGCCGTGACGAGAGCCAGCGTGAGGCCTTTGTCGAACTGGTGAACCGTCGCCGACCCGATGTCATTGCTGTTAGCGGCTGGTCCTGTGACACTCATAAGTTGGTCCGCGACTTGGAAGCTCTTGTAAGCGAAAAGGCTCTGATGGGGCCAGAGTTTGAGGACCCAGAAACCAACGATTATCGAACCGAGCAGCTGGAAGTCATGATTGTGGACGACGAAGTGGCTAGATTATACAAGGACAGCCCGCGAGCTCTTGCAGAGCATCCTTCTCTTAACCCTGTGACGCGATACTGTGTAGCGCTCGCCCGCTACATGCAGAACCCGATGAAGGAGTATGCCGCTCTAGGCAAGGACGTCAGCTCTCTTTCATTTCACCCATGCCAGCATATGTTGCCACAAGACAAGGTGGCCAAGTATCTAGAGTCAGCCATGGTTGACACGGTCAACATGGTCG
This sequence comes from Zarea fungicola, assembly GCA_900169235.1. NCBI lineage: Eukaryota > Fungi > Ascomycota > Sordariomycetes > Hypocreales > Cordycipitaceae > Zarea > Zarea fungicola. The sequence continues at coordinate 30,579 of FWCC01000158.1, forward strand.
GATTGAACATTAATGATGCCATGGCAGACCCGTACACGGCCAATCTGCTCCCCTTTATAGCCGGTCTCGGTGCTCGCAAGGCGACGAGTGTTATGAAGGCCATCAATGCCAACGGCGGCTCGGTTAACACAAGAGAAGAGCTTGTTGGTGACCCAGAAAGCAGAAAACTTCCTGTTGTGGGTCCTCGTGTTTGGAACAACTGCGCCAGTTTCCTTTACATTGACTATGACGCCACGAATCCATCTTCAGACCCGCTTGATAACACTCGTGTCCATCCGGAAGACTACGAGCTTGGTCGCAAGATGGCGGCCGACGCACTGGAACTGGACGAGGAAGACGTCAAGGCGGAAATCGACGAGAATGGCCCGGGAGCCATTGTGCGCAAGCTATTCAAGCAGGGTGAGCAGGAGAGAGTCAACGAATTGGTTCTTGACGAGTACGCAGATCAGCTTCTGCGCAACTTTAACCAGCGAAAACGAGCTACTCTGGAGGCCATCAGTGCTGAGCTGCAGGCCGAGTATGAAGAGCTTCGCAGGAGCTTTGCCCCTCTTACGCAATCAGAAATTTTTACCATCTTTACGGGTGAGACGAAGCAGTCACTATGCGAGGGCATGATTGTGCCTGTCAACATTCGTGTGGCGCGAGATGACTTTGCTGTTGCCAAGCTTGACTGCGGTATCGAGGGCCGAGCAGAGGCGCACGAGGTTACGAGCCGGCCATCTGTGAAGGACGTTCTCAGTGTTGGGCAGACGACGCGCGCCAAGATTCTGGAGATTGACTACAAGGCGTTTTCAGCCAAGCTGTCGATGCGTGAGGACTCTCTTCGAATCCCGTACAAGCGACCAATCAACTACGGGCGAGACGGATGGGACTATGCACAAGAGGCAACGGACAAGGAAGAGCTCAAGGTCAAGGACAAGACAACGGGTCGCACCCAGCGTGTTGTCAAGCACCCCAACTTCAAGCCGTTCAATGGATTGCAGGCGCAAGAATTCTTGGGCTCACAAGCCCCAGGCGAGGTTATTATCCGTCCGTCGTCAAAAGGAAACGACCATCTGGCGATTACATGGAAGGTTGCCGACAATGTATACCAGCATATCGATGTGCTGGAGATGCAAAAGGAGAATGAGTTCTCGGTGGGCAAGCTTCTGCGTATTGGTGGACGATATACATATAGCGATTTGGATGAGTTGATTGTGGACCATGTCAAGGCCATGGCGCGCAAGGTTGAGGAGATGATGCGGCACGACAAGTACCAAAACCGATCACGCTCTGAAACTGGTAAGTTTTCTCCATCCCTCACTGCTCTCTCTTTCTCTCCCCTCAAACGTCTACCCTTCTATTATTCCTCCTCGTCCTCCCTACCTTTTTGTTTGCCAATCCAAAAGAAGAAACAAGACTAACATAAAGACAGAAAAATGGTTGACTACGTATATTGATGCAAACCCTAACCGGTCGGCGTATGCGTTTTGCATTGACACGAAACATCCTGGATACTTTTGGATGTGTTTCAAGGCCAGCCGAACGGCGAGTGTGATTGGCATCCCTGTTCGCGTGATTCCCCAGGGTTTTGAACTGAAGGGATACCAGTACCCGGATATGCGCGCTCTGTGTAACGGTTTCAAGCTGCGCTATCAAAATGAATTTTCAAGAATGGGGACGAAGTAGATGAAGGCGAAAAGAAAAAAGCATGGAGTTTGCATTTGTAAAACAACACGACAGAGAGGAAGAGATTGGGTACCAGATGAAGGGGATGCAGAGCTTGAAGTTGCCATTTATTGTTATACTACGATGATTTTTCTACTTATTCCTGTTTTGTTTTTCTTATTATTATTTCGCCCTGTCGACTGCAGGCTTTTGATCGGCGGACAGAGCATGCCGCTGAGAAGAAGAGAAAAAAGGACGATAAAATATATGTAATTGAGCGCCAAGACAAAAGAAAGAAAAAAACCCATGGTGAGGGAGGTTCGGATTAAACCTGGCGTTTTGGGAATACGATGAAAAATTTGCAGCAACAGAATATGTCTCAGTAAATGGCGTGACTTTTAAAATGTGGTGAGTAACGTATCAGTTGGCTGCCACGGGTGGTCTCGGAGCCCGTCGATGTACGTGGATGAATTCCGAGATGTGCGGCGACCTGGTTCACGAGCGGCAAAAGGGTCGTATCACCGTGAAACTCGCCCGAACCTCAAGCAACAAGGCAAAAAAAAAAAACAGCTCATTATTATGGTAGTTGAAATGCACAACTGCCTCAGGCGCCGCGCGCGCCACGGGAGTCAAGGACCGAACATGGCACCACCGTGAGCGGCGCCGGGAGTGGATCATTCAAGGAAGCCAGCGGAGAGATCGGGCTGGTCGGCTTGTCGCGATCATGCCTGCATCTCTGATGGCTGTGAGGTGAGTAACAATGTCGAGATTGCTTGCCACCGGGGTTGATTTTGCGAAATCGGAGGAAGAGAGGAGTAATCATCTTGGGGAATTGGTACTTTTTGTTTTCCTGCTGATTGCTCCTTGACCGGAACATTCTAGGAATGCAAAATCTGGAGAGGGGGAATTGGGGGCGGGCTGTCCAATTCTGTTGGGTATAAGTGGTGGTCACGCGACGGATGACTCGCTACAAGGAGGGGCAGCGGGTGAGTATGATGTGGTTCGTGAGTGAGGGGAGAGGAGACTGTGTCCTTGGTGGCGAGGATGCCAGGATGCCTCAATGCCAGCGAGACCGGAAGATGGAAAAATAACAAGGGTATGGAGCAGATTTACTGGGGATTGCGGCATAAAAGGTAATTGAGTTGATGTTGTGGTGATGGGTGGTTATGGTGTCGAGAATGGCGCCATCAAGATGCAGGCTTATCGTAGCGTTGGAATACCGCTGTGCAGAGAGTATTAATGATGCACAAAATGATGAAACAGCCGCAATTGTAAATGAGATTGGATTCGTATGTAGACATGGATACCAGTCGATACTGTTTAGATAGTAATGCGTATTGTTTCCGTTTGCTGCCTATGGCGACATCGGGGTTCACGGAGGTACGTCACGTCAGAGGAGTAGGCGTTGGGCTTGGAGCTTGCTTGGACACCATGGATCACGACACCACGACTAATGGAATAATTTTATATCCATTTTTTATTAAAATATACGATTGACTGCAGTATGATACCATCTTACGTGTTCTTTATCCTGTGGTAGGCCGAAGATGGAATGACGAGGCTGGCAAGTGAAGCTCCAGCTAGAAGCAGCCAGTATGCAAGCTCCATCGCAGCTCCAAGCCTCAGGGCGAGCTCCGGTGGTCGGTGGCGGTTGAATCCACTGTACAGAGTAAATACAGTGGCCAATTCCGTCACTGGCACTGTTTTGCTCCACTGTCCCTGCATGAGGGGCCACTGGTGACTGGGACCACTGGGACAGGTGGTCGATTCTCACCCCACCACGGAGGGACAGGCCTACAGGCGGCACAGCTTCGGTGCCCAGATATCCGGTTACTGGCACGCTCGCACGCCTGGTCACTGCTACAGCGCCAAGTGCGTGTCGCTGTGGTGGAGCAGGGGGCGGGCTTAGGCAACGTCACCATGCTGTAGAAATGTTGGGAATTAATGGCATAAGACGCCGACCGTTGTTTAGCGATATTGGTCCTGACTCCTGACTCCTGAGGGGTCTGGCTGGTAAACAAATAAGCACCCCTGAAGCGCTAACTTGGGCCGACCTTGACTGTTCCAGGCTACCAGCTTGTCGGCCAACCAGGCTGGTATCAACACGGTATCCGCTCTCACTTAGCGCATAGGAATCGAATCCACCCCCGCAAAATAGCACAGGCCGGAAACAGCTTGGCGGCATCCGGACCCGACATGGGAGTGCGTCACCGACGCTTGCTGGATCAATTGATCAAGAGAGCTGGAAGCGGAAAACAAGAGCAAAATGCACGATGCAGGAAGCCATTGCTGGCATGGACCAGATACTGGATGCAATCAATTGATTTGTAGCGAAACGGATTCAGTGAGCAGAGAGTGAGGGGAACCCCTCCTTTTTCTGGCGCTGGGTGGGTGTGTGCCGTCATTTCGGGGCGCCGCCTGGGCCTTTCGGGGTCTTCCAGGTGCTTCTTGCGTCAGGTCACGCGATGTGACTTGTCGATGCGCTACAATCACCACCAAGTCCCCAAGTACTGCTGCGCACTGCGTATGCGCACTGCGTATGCGCACTGCCCTGTTTGCACTGTGGTATTCCCTTTCTAAAGTATCTCACTAAACTGTTTCTCCACCAACGTCGCCTGTCATCTGCTAACGCTGTACCCCCGCTCTCACTTGCCCCCAATTGCGCAACGATCGCGTGACAATGGCTGTGACTCTCAACCACTAATTTGACACTCTGGGCTCCTCGCTGCCGCCGTCGCCTCCGCCCGCCGCCTCCTCCTCGAAGCTCGCTGTCCCTCTCACATATAATTAAAAGGCCCAGAACCTCCTCTTCCATCAACCCCTCCTTTCCATCATCATCCCCAATTCAACAACTTTGGTTTTCCATCAACAGTCCATCCTGTCCCAATTCATCTCTTCATCAACGCTTAAATTCCAGTCTCGTACATAGACTCGATTCCGGATCCTTGATACTTTGACCGTCTCCATCTCGTCGTTTGTTGTACAACCACCATTGAACTCCCATCCATCGGCTCCCCATATTGGTTTTGTTGAGTCTTGCATCATATTCCTCAATTACCTCCTTGTTGACATCCTTTGTCAATAAATCAAACAATCGCATCTCTTGAACAATCATTGTTCCCGTCTATCCCAAGCAGCCAATACAGACTTGTATAAGCTGCCCATCTACTTGTACACATCACATCACATCCACCAAGCCACATCACTCAACCCACAAACTACTTTCCATCAGTATGTTGTCCTTCTACCACTTACAAAAGTAAACAAGATGCTTACCACCAGCAGTGACTCGCTCCCACAAGGCCAACGATCGTGATCACAAGGGCCTCGCTGAGGGCACCGCTCTCCCAGTCGAGCATCTACCACGTTACTTTGCCAAGAGTGGCTACGCCGACGTCGATCCCAAGAAGATTAAGAAGGACGGCGGCGGCAAAGGCAACTGGTATGCAACCCGCTACTTTCTACCCACTCTCTACATTGACGTCATAACCCGCCCTCTGCATGAACTATTCTTTTTCCTTCATTCCCAGTCAATATCTGCGTCGTAAAGCGTGCTACGAGAGGAACAACGCAAATAGACAAATCATATACTAATACGCCGCCTATAGGGGTACCTTTGCCGAAGACGTCGCTGATGAAGACTTTACCTTTACCAACGCCCGTCGCCGCTCCAACAGCAGCAGCGTCTCCCACCATGCCAGGGACTTTAGGACCAAGTTTGAGGTTATTGATACCGAACCCGTCTTTGAAGAGTCCCTTCATGGCCCCGTCGAGGAAGAGGAGAATGGCGAAGACCTCGCCAAGACTGACTCCTCTGAGAGCGGACGCTCATCCTAGAGCTGCATGCCCTTCTAACTAATTTAACCCTGGGCTAAGCCATTTGCTGGTTTGGGGAGACTTTTCTTTTCACTATGCGCCGGATGCTATCTGAAAGTTGTGCGCCCACCAGGCTGGTTCACCCTGGCGCCAAAGCAATGTATTACTGTATCATCACTTTCTATAACGACATGAAAGCCCCCTCAACCGGGCACGAAATTGACTATTTGTTTACTACTGGTTACTTTACTCGTGATGCAACTGTCTTTGCTCCATCTGTGTCATGAGTGTACATATGTGTACCGGTGGTGTTGCGTTTATACTGTCTTGTGACACCTGCACATCGCTGCTTAGGAGCTCACACAGCAGAACTGTGACACGCCGTAATGCTAGACGATGGCAAATGAATCCCCTTTGACGACCAAAATGCGTTACTTGGTAGAAAATCTCATCCGTTCAAGTTTAATTGTCCGCAAATGCAGGCCAAGCCAGACAATTATATTAACACTTTGGCCGTCTCAGCTGCACTTTACTTACTTGCCTAGAGTATATGGACTACCTGCTACAATTTAGTTGCAACTCTGTGTTTATTCAAAAAGCACACGTTACACCTACCATTGTTCCAGTGTCGGTCACTGCTCAACCAGTGCCAGTCAAACCCATCCAGACGCTGCCTCTACGCATTGTACAAGTAAACACACAAGTCATATCTGGTGTACAAGGCTTTATTAAATACTGAGCAAGTTTATTCTCCACAACCTTGACCTACCCCCATCCAATGTGTCATTCTATACTAGGTCATCTGTAGTGTATCAGTGTGAGGCTGTTTGAATCACTTACCCACAGGACGTCCTGCCGCTTAATCACCACCGCCAATCTAAAAGCATGTTATTTGCGACACAACAGCTATTCATTGCCGCCATGATTTTCATATATATATAAATCGTCTGGGCCAGGGAAATCAACTCAAGAACAAACAGACATTACTCACCTTGACATTCAACAAGTTCGATCCGCGCCACAACTCAAAGAAACAGAAAACCACACAAAGGAAGAGAAGCCATGGTGCCTTTCGTCACGGATTTCTCAAAACGCGTCACCGTCTTTACCGCCGATGAGAAATGGATCTACTTTGACGGCCACGGACAGACCGCGACCCTGGAAGTGAGCTCAGAGCCCGTCAACGGGATGGGTGCTCTCCTCCTCGCCCACCGGCGGCGGCTCCGCGAGGCCATGGCCAGCATCCGCGAGAGCCAGGTCGACAAGCCGGACAGCGCAAAGTTCAACATTGTCAAGGCCCACCTCGAAACCATGCTCGAGCATCTCCTGGAGTGCACCTTTACGCTTCCCGGCGCCGACAACCCGCGCGACGAGCTGGGCCGGCGCACGCTGTCGTGGTGCATCTACGACCGGATGCGGCACTATGTGCTCGGCCAAAACGAAGAGGAAAACGCCGTATTCCTGGTGGAGCAGCAGCAGCAGCCGCTGACCTTTGAGGAAGATGCGGAGGAGCAGCAGGTGGAGGAGGAGGAGGCGTCGTCCCCCATGTTGATCCCAGAACTGCCCACGTTTGACTCGCGCCAGGTCCAGATTGAGGTGCACGCCGTCGACTATGAGCGTGTCACGGGCACCGTGATCCTCAACGCCGGCGGCGGCGGCAACGAGGGCACGCCGCTGAAGCGGTACACCTGCGTCTGCCTGCGCGAGGTCAGCCGCGCTAGCATGCTGGGCTTCCGCGGCTTCCAACACGCGGACGACGGTGTGGTCCGCGACATGGCCAGCACACTGTACGTGCTGGGGCGGGTGAGGCAGCTCCGGCAGGGTCTCGAGGCAGGCTACGATGTAATGGGGAAGCTGTGCGTGCCGCACCTCGTCGGGTACATCAGCCACGCCGTGCGCACATACGACACCGAGATTGACCCCGAGGGCGGCGGCGGTGGCCAGCAGCAGCAGCCACAGGAAGAGCAGGCGGCGTACATTGTCGGCGCCGTGGTCGAGAGGCGCGATGACAGCCCGGGCACCATGGCCATGCGTCTGCGTGCCTCCGAGGCGGCCACGCCACGGGCCATGGCGGAAACGTGGCTGGACAGCCTGCACGAGACGTTGCAGGTCCTGCACAGTCACGGCATGGCCTGGGGCGGCGCGGCGGCACTTGTCAACGGCGAGGCCAGCGGGGAGTACCTGGCCAGCTGCGTCGAGATTATCAGCGACAAGCCGTGGCTTTTGAGGGGGTACGGTGTACAAGGGGAAGAAGGGATCAGGAGCGATTTGGAGGCGCTCCGGCGGCTAGGGGAGCTCGTGCCGCGTAGGAGACGGTTTAGTTGGCGCTTCTTGAAGAGGGACAGGGCGGAATGGGATAAGTAAAAGATGAGATGAGGTGAATGGAATGGAGGGGCAAGGAGAGAAAAGGCATGGGGATTGAAAGGATTGAAGAAACTGCCGTGAGAGGTTTACAATTTATACACGAGGGACAGTGCTTCTTGATTTTGGCGTCATGTGTGTCACGGGAACAAGACAATGTCGTGGAACAGAGTGGCTTTTGATGAGGGGTTTGGCGTGGAACGCAGCTGCCAATAGGCAAACATGTAAGATTTATTTGAAGCTCACTGTAAGAGTACGGAATCTAGGCGCTGGAAGGAAAACTCTTTTTACAATGTGGCTTGGTTGGGCTAGATGGCTTCCGAAATGTTGCTGAGTCTTTTTGGAGACATTTTTGATACCCTAAGATGCAGTTGTTTTCCAGCAGTTTGCTTGTTACTTTCACAGAATAACTAGGTGTCATGTATCACCCTCCAGCTGTGATGTTGTACAATTTGATATTTCTCTATCGTTATAAGTGGCATAGGTTGAGTTAATTTTTAACTCATCTTGACAGTCAAATCTACTGTCAACTCGGAACATTCATGCTTCACGAAACAAAAAGAATAGGCAAGTTTCGATCCATTGTCACCGCTCAAGCTGCAAGTACTCTCCTGTTGCAAGTGTACAGCCCCAATCTGCTTTACTGAGTCAGGCTTGTACTACATGTCACAGGTTGATTCCAAGGCGGGCCGCCACCTCGTTCACACAGCTGTGATATGGGAGTACTTAACACTGTGGGGGTATCAGTTTTCTCCTGTCCCTTTTAACCCCTGTTCTCCCAATGCTGAAAAATGAATCATACATTTTGCATCTTATACTACCGGCCTCATCAAGTCTTGCGTGAGCACCATGTTGCACAGTCGGGATGGTATCCTTGAATCACTCAGTTGCAAAAGTTTCTATATGCGGTGTATAAATACCGCTTAGAAAGGAACGTACCTGAAATGAAAGGAGACGGCATCAGTCCAGTTGAGCTGACAAGACAGACACCGCAACGGCAAAATGTCGACTTTGGACAAAAACGCAAGGTTCAACCCGTACGGTCTGGTGCATGTCTTCACCGCGGATATTGATGGTGATTTGGTAGCGGTGGCGCTGAGCTTTTATGGAAAATCCGCCGAGTTTCTTATTCCTCTCTTCAGGAAGGATGATGCGAGTGAGGACTTTGATCGCCTGCGCGTGACGCTCAAGGACATTGCTCTGCGCATGTGCGCCCCCGATCCCGATCCCGGGTCTGAGCCTGGCCACAGCTACCGTGACAAGGCACGGGGGGAGATGACTGAGCATATGGAATGGTTTTTGCAGAATTTCAACCAGCCGGAGCCGCCATTGGTAGAAGACGTCGACACGGATTCCGGCTACAAGTTGCGCATCCAGCTGCTCTGGTTTGTGTTTTCGGAGAAGCTCCAGTTCACCATGGTCCAGCGCGACGACGGGCTCCCGCTCATGGTCCCGATCCAGCGCACGACCGAGACGGAGGCACCCGAGTTCTCCGAGCAGAGCCTCGACGAGGAGGCGAGGGCCGACCCCTCCATGACGCTCTACTTTACCTCGAAGCTCTGGGTTGAGTCGGTCCAGTTGCAGCCGCACCTGCTCACCGGCCAGGTGCACAACCTCGTCCGCGCGTACCGGGGCAACGTCCTGCCCGCGACGCGGGACGGCATCAAAGACTCGGGCACCGTTTTCTGCGTGCGCGACCTCCGGCCCAGGGACATTACGCGACAACACCACCGGACCATTGCGGCTGAGATCCACGCGCTGCGGCGCGTCAGGCACGCCAGCCGCGACAACTGGACCGAGGAGGACTACGGCCCTTGCGTGCCAATGATGCAGGGGTACATTTGCCACGCCATGGCGCGCGGCGCGAGCATGGAGCTGGCGAACGTGCTGGTCGGCGCCGTGCTCGAGGAGATTCTCGGCCCGCAGAGCCTGGCGACCGTGCTGGCCGACCAGCGCACGCCCCGGCAGCTGCGCCGGCTGCACTTATGCGTAATGCTCGAGACGCTGCGGTGGCTGCATCGGAACATGTTGGTGTGGGGGGTAGCGTGGATGTCCCGGATAAGCAGAAGGCAGAGGCGCACTCATTAATGCCACCGTTGTGGACATTGCGGGCCGGCCGTGGATCATGAATGGCTACAGGGCGACTAACGAGAGGACGGTTGAGAGCGACCTGTTTCTGATGGGAGAGCTGCGTAACATGATCCGAGACTTGAGGTAGCAGATGTTTTTATTTGCTACGTCCTGTAGTTGAATGCTGCGTGGAGAAGGGGAAGGAATGTTTCAAAACGCAACTACTCTAAGCTGGTACTACCTCATTATAATGTCGTTTCAACGCATGATTACATACTATAAAGGAACAGGAGAAGAAGGAAACATACCGTATTTGCAAGGTCATTTACTTTATAGACGAGGCATTTCGAATATGTTTCTGAAGTAGTCTACCACTAACCAGCAAAATCCTCATAAACAGCACTTTCTTTCACTACCGGCTATGATAACAGTAACAGAGAATAATAAATTAATCAGCAAAACTTTTCATTCTACAGATTATATTACAACAATACTCTATGTTCTATTAAACTCAGATATCCGACACATGTCCCGCTCCACGGATTACAGTCCAAACAAAGGCCCAAAGACTCTTCACTTCAACATCATTTTCTCACAATGTGCAATCATAATTGCCATCGCCTCCCTTTTTGCAAATGTCGTCTACCTTCTTGAACTTGGGCACCTTGTTGGCCTTCTTGACCTTCTTGCACTTTGCGACCGCACACTTGCGGTACGTCTTCGCCTGTGCGCGTAAAAAGGTTAACAGGAACTGATCAGCCATTTTTGCGTCAGCGTCTGTCTCTTGACGGCCCTTGGTCGCTTCTTTGGTCATGAGATCGTTTGTCTGCTTCATGAGGTTGATGAGCCCCTCACAATTCAACTTGCCACAGTCGCTGGTGGCAGCGGCGAGGTCTTTGGCTTCCGCTTCGGGGGCTGGCGCTGCGATGGCAACCGCGGCGAAGAGTGAGAGGATAGTGGTAACCCGCATTTTGTAGTTTTTAACTTGTTCTCTTTTTAAAGTATTGTTTGTGTTTTGTATATATGTCTCTGGGAATTCGTGGGCAAGTCTCGAGCGCTTACACCGAGCTGAGTTATATACGGACGTCATAAACTGTGATCGCCACGCCGAAATTGCACCTTGAAGCTCATTAAACATTGTCTAAAACAGTTGATACCGTACCAAATAGCTCGCTGCATCAATATGATGTGCCGACAGCGATCTTCATCTGCGGGTAGCCCCTCTTGCACATTACTCTAAGACATGGAACAGGGGCATTTTGGAAGGGACAAGACATTTTATGCCAAGACAATTTCATACACAAGCTTGATGCCGCCTCATAATTGTGTCGGTATACAACTGCCACGTGCTGATTTATTACGCGAACTGCATTATCGCCATTCAATATTTTCCGCGTTGTAGTCGCCAGAGATAATATGGAACGAGGTCGAATTTTTATGACATTTTAAGTCACGTATAAATCTCAAATATTTCCTTTGAAAAAACCGGCTATAGAGCTTGAAGCTGAAAAGAACGAACCTTTTGAGATAGCTTGAGCTGTTGTGTGTTGTGACATAATGACGCACGGTTAGAGGCAAAGCCGTCGCCATGATTGACTAGATATTACCTGAATGTCTTAAATAGAATGAAAAGACTCTTACTGTACTAAAAGTAGAGATTCCTTATATTACCAGTCATTTTTAATTTGTTTGCTTCAAGACAGCGGTTGGAATTCTTGTACATATGACTCGACCAAGCTGCCCGCTCAGACTCTGAAATTATCTATCATTATTAAACCACGCCCTTCGCATTTAAAGGAGAATAATCAAGTTCCAGGAGCCATAGCGCCAACGTATAGATTCTAAGTGAAGAGTGAAAAGGATGCGTCTGGCTCAGGCCTGCTGGAAAGCCCCAACACTTCACCCCAACGGCGTGGAGCCCTACTCCACCGGCCACAAGTACAATTGGTCTTGTTGGTTTTCAACACATTTTATTCCTAAAATGTAACTACTAGTAGAGGGGAGAGAAGGAGAAAAAGGGAATAGAAGCGAGCTAGAGAAAAACATGAGTTGGCACTTGTGCTACTAAACGGTGACTTGAAGTTGGTTTACTAAAATACATGAAGAGGTTGCGGAACAAGACAATATAAAACACCCTTGATACAGTCCACAGGTTCTCGAAGTCTCATGAAAATTTTCAAGTTTCAAGTCTTTATTTCACATTAGTTTAGCTGGCTGGCCAGGATACATCCATAGACAAGCGTCCCGCCTATAGCGAGCAGATTCAAATGTATCGAAGCTGCATGCATCCTTGAGAACTGCCTTTTGTTCTGTTTTGTCTGCTCTGATGTCTCATTTTCTGTCAGTTGTTAGACATAAACCTAATTTAGTTCCACCCAACACGGTATACCGGGACTTTTGAGCAATATACCTGCTTTCAGCCGTAGCATAATCTCGCGCGTCCTCGGACCATACACAAAGAGGTTCAACCCGGCCGCCACCGCCGTTCCTGAAAGTGTCACAAGGTTTGTTTTATTGTATACCAATGAAAAAAATCCATTTGGCTGGTACGTAAGAGCTGTCAGCAGCAGCAGCACGCTCTGCGTCTGGAAGTAAACGGGAAACAGCCGTTTCTGGAGATTGAGAAACGCCAGCCTAGGTAGAGCCCGGAAGGTAATGGGGGCGACGATGAAGCTCTGATAGAGCTCAGTGCCCAGAAGTGCGGAGAAGAATAAGAGATGGCAAGATCTGAATATGGTCCGCAGCAGAGAAAACGCTGATGAAGGCATGGAGAAGGGCATGGTGGCACAGGCGTGGGCTGGATGAAGAAAATAGTAACATTCTAAAACTAAAACGATCAAAGACTGAAAAGCCGTTTAATGTGGTGCTTTTAGTTCATAATAAACCTATATGGATTGCGGAGTTTACATTGGGGACGTGTAAGTGCACATCCGAGTGCCGTCGGATATAGGTTAACTTGGTACTCCACCAACTGGGTCTGTCTTAAATATCGACCAGTCGCCTCATCGTTGATGACCTGTTTTAGCTTGAACCAGCCAGCCTTGCATCATAGCCAGGCAAGTTCAGATTCTTCATGCCGTTGGCGGTCCGGGGTGCCACCATTGGCTTCGTAAGCGTTGGTCCGCACCGATTTCCCACATCTCAACTGTCTCGACAAAAGAAAAACCAACTAAAACAGGTTGCGTTCGCAGTTAGAGAATCCTTTGAATTGAAAATTCGCAACACAGGGGACTTCAACTCATTGCACTGCGATGAATAGACCACGTATTACAAGACAGTTTCGAGCTATAGGGTGATGGGCTACACTCTCTAATAAATCTGACAATATAATTGAGAAAGGATATCTAGTTAGAGGCCCTCTCAGAATAGAGCCAAAATATTTTCAGAACTTCACGAGTATATACAAATATGCGTGTGCGTGTGCGTGTGTGTGTGTGTGTGTGTATTGGATGCGCAGGATGACCAGCCGCTGCCGGCACTGCTCGATCTTTTCGCTCTCTGGGGTCGATTGTATACAAAGCACAAAGCACATTGCCTGGCAATCATACCTGGAGGAGAAAAAGTTCCAAAATTTAAGTAGCATTGAACTACAGGGAAAAGTTTTAGTTGGATGCGGTTCCTATCATGGTGGAAGCGAGCGGCCTTTACTGTATCTAAATTCGGAAAGAAGATTCCCACTGTCTTCTCCGGCGCACCTCCAGCGTTACATAACTAGCTTTGCTCGTTATTTTCTAAAGACTGCAGCCCGGCGCACACCAAAGTATTCTTGGCTTAATTTATTGCGCGACTTCTGCTAGACAGCAAGCTCGCCATAACTTGGCTTGCAGGCTGCCTGCGGCCCTGTTGACCAGCGCCGATTCCCATTCGACAGCAACTGCAGATGGAATAATGACCGCGACTTACAGGCTGTGCACGGCAGGAGTCGGTTTCTCACGGTGTCCCCCCAATTTACCCATTCCTTTCTTAAAACGACTACCGGATTGAGTAGAATGACCAAAAAATAAATTTCCAGCAAATTGTGAGCTCTGCAAAAGAAGGGTGCGGACTTACTGGAGTGATGCATATTGCTCAGGTCTCAGCCAGCCACAGCTCCATTCCACCAAGACTCCTAGGATGCAGCTTCTGCAGTCTACATATGCATGTTACCGCAGAATTTCTGGTGCGTAGCTTCCAGATACGGACCTTCCAGCTACGGGCTACCCCTCTTTTGAGACATTTGAAAAGATGCCTGCTAAACACATCTTCCTCGCCGGGATAAAGTACCTATCACGGCCCCCGCAGCCACGCGTCCATGATAGGGTCTTCGTGCGTGCTTGGTAGAATGGGATTAAATTACGCAGTTGATGCCCAGAAGAAGACATAAGCGTTAAAGTTTTGCTATTCCCCATCTTTGTGGCGACATGTTGCTTGGCTCTCTTCCGGAGTCCGGGTCGCCCGGACTTGTTCCAAAGGCGTGTATCCTGGTCACTTCCTCTAATAGGGTATTCACTGTAGATCCGAAACCACATTTCGCACATCATATCAAATGTCATTGGAGCTAAATCGTCAGCCAGCCAGAACTATTGAGGCGCTCGCCATTGCAACCATAGGAATGCATCGAGGACAGCTCATTGTGCATTTCAGCCATTGCGGGCGAACCTCTGCAAGCCACGTAGTATGGATCAACTACATTGATGATAGCCCATAATGACGGTTTTAAAATATCTATGCCAGGATATATCCAAACTGAGGATGGTTTAATGCAGTAGTCTTTTAAACCTAGCTGAACCTTTTGCGATCTGCTTGCCAATACAAGCCTCTGGAACGAGACTGTGCCAAGCTCTCACCGGAAGCATCACTTACACAGCCACTTGGGCAGGAATCCTAATACGACGCTTTACGCAGTCCAAGTGACTTGCAGGTGTACCGCTCGAAAACACGCAATCTTATGTCTCACTCTACACTTGATGGAATTTTTGTCTCCCTCCCTTTTAGAATTATATACATGTCTTTCCGTAGGTAGTATGAATATGAGGAATAATCATCAAAGGTGGTATATGTGATTCTAGAGACTCCAGAAAACGCTTCTTGCTTTTGTGCCGCTTCAATAGCACCCTGCAATGATGTAGGTCGCTACGGCCCTTTCGAACCGCTTCTGCACGGCTCCTAGGAGCAATCAAATAACCCAAGTTTGGTTAATTATCAGACCACCGGTCCTAACAGAGCTATGAATGATATAGATTGCACGTGCATCGCAAGAACTTCACCCATTTTACAATATCAACGCTGCCAATACAGATATCTCGACCTCGCCAAGACCACAAAGAAAGCCATATGTATTCCAGCTATAATAATACTTCTGCATGTCAATACGTAATTGATACAGGATTGAATTATATGTCTTAAATTGATGTCTTTCAATCTCTCGGCACTGCACACTGCCGTGATTTTTCAGCTGCCACTTCCGTCGCGTGGCGTCGTGTTCCTCATTTGTACCTGATACTTAGGATTGCGGAGTCGGTTCTTGCACTGAAGACAAAAGATTAAAAAAAAGATTTCTTGGTTATACGTCACTGCAGAATCAGAGGATTGGAGGTGGGCTAGTAACGAGGCGTATGCACTGCTCGATGCCCAAGCTGAACTTGAAGTGGTGGTATGATGGCACCGTGCGAGTTCCTGCAAGCCCAAGCGTTTGGTAAGCTGTTATAAAAATCCTCCGTCAGTAAATCCTGAATGTCACCGGACATGTCTATATAAAGCCAGCCTCTCCGACCGAAGAAAAAAATTGAGCTTTTCAACCAGGCAGAATATAGCGTCCTATCAGTTACAATACATAATCATCGATATGGACCCGTTTGAGACTCTTTCCCATCTTACTCGACCTGAGGTTGAGGAGCTTCCCGTCTTCAAACAGCAGCCTCCATGCGTTGGCACCCGCTACATTGTCAAGTGCCATGATCCCGCCACTGTCAGTGCATCTGACACACAAGTGCAGACTCTGACTTGGTTCAAGACACCAGTTAGTTGGTCTAAATTCGAGAGCTTTACCACAGTACAAATATAGCTGACTCTTCTAGCCGCTTACCGCCGAAACAATTCGTATGATTCGCGCGGTCAAGCTATTTGCAGAGTCGCATGATCAGGGATGGATTGACGATCTCGACAAAGGTAACTGGACATGGTTTCAGCTAGTTGTTTTCGATAGCGAGGAAGCAACTTCCCCCAAGAAGGATGGCGATGGAAAGGAATTTACTGTCACCAGCCACACAAATAGGGCCGCCAACGACCAATTTGAGTGGCGCGAGGGCGCAACTTTTGACACGAGACGCAATCTTGTGAAGGGACTTGAGGTGACATAATATCTTGAAAACTCTTCCAATATTTAGCTGACACATGAAACAGCCCGGAAACGTGATCGGAGTCCGACTTTGTGCCCGGTTCCCAAACTGGAAGAATTTCGCGAAGAATGGCTACCTCGTGATTGAGATTGGCGAGGACAACCGTGAGCACCCCTTAATGCAACACCTGCATGATGACGTGGTTTGATTAAAATTTCAGGCCCTGTTCCACTAACTCCTATTACGATCAACTCTGATGAGTCAATTCCTCCTCGTCGAAACGTCAGAGCGTGGTATGACGACGCGAAGAGGGATCACAAGGTAGGCCTTGAGGTATCGTTATTCATTCGAGCTTTGCAGGCCTTTCAACGCCTCCTTCCTGAAAACCAGCTATCATATTACCGCATTGCTGGAATTCATGCTTATCCATACAATGTACCCTGGAACGAGAATAAATCGCCCGTTCCCCTCGACGACCCAAACAAGGACGCTCGCCTGAAAGGGGGCGAAGGTGGCTGGTACTGCGCACACAACCAAGACCTATTTCCCACATGGCATCGCGCGTATATGATGCTTTTTGAGGTATTTTTTGTCTCTATTTCCTAGAATGAGTGGGAATGCTAATCGACGTGTAGCGACGGGTTAGCGACCTCATGATGGATGAAGCTGTGACCCGGAAGAAGGAAACCGAACAATGGGTTTCGGCCGCCAAACGTTGGCGTCTACCATATTGGGACTGGGCTGTCGATCCACGTCTACCGGAAATAGCCTCTGGTGAAACAATCCGTGTCATAAAATCCTGGAACGGCTGCAATGAACCGTTATTGGAAGACTTGCAAAACCCCATGTATCGCTTTCAGATGCCCGGCTTTAAACCGATGGGAGACAGTGCCTATGGAAACTACCGCATCGATAACAAAGAGCAGGGCCCGGTATGTGTCACTCGCCATAGCGCTATGCTCTCAAGAAGCGTGCTAATAAAAACCAGTGGGAACAATGTATCGGCACCTCTCGCCGGAGTATCTCAATCCGCGATGCTGAACGGCGGTGGGTTTATGGAGTGTCGAACGCCGCAGCCGTAAATGCGGCTTTGGAAGGCCCGCAAGATCAATTGTACAATCTCACTCTGAAGGATGCCATTTATCGGCTTCTCACGGACGATTATTCGGCCAAATACGTGCAATTTGCTTCCACGAGGTTTGATTCGGACCAAGAGACGATATCCAAGGGCTACTTGAATCTCGAGGCTATTCATAACACCGTTCATGTGAGCATTTCCTCCCATAAATTCAGCCGGTGGTGCTTTGCCGTACTAAAGAACATTCAGGACCTCATTGGGGGCAGTGACGAATTCCCTGGTCGCGGCCACATGGGCTCAGTGCCAGTGGCTGCATTCGACCCCATTTTCTGGATGCACCACTGCAATGTTGACAGGCTTTTTCACCTGTGGCAAAGCGTCAACCCAAGCCGCTGGTTTCATCAAAAGCCAGGACAAGTTGTTGATCGCAGTCCTCAGCAACCTCTGCGCCCTTTCCACGTTTCCAGTGAATTGAGTGACTACTACAACTCCAATCAAGTTCGCCACTCCGATGCACTGAACTATACCTACGATTACGTGGACCGGATTACTGATGAATTCGGTGACATGATACCGGAAAAGAGCAACGTCTATATCAATCAGCTGTACGGTCCCCCGGAGAAGGCCTTCCTAAACCAAAAAGAGGAATTGGATCCTGTGATCAACTTGATTTACGACCGGTAAGTGCAAGCCGAAAAACGTGTCGACAACAGTAAGGTGCTCTAAATCTGATAACACTTCTGTGTAGCTATGCTTTCGGAGGCAAACCGTACTCTGTGCTCTTCTTCCTTGGTGAAGTTGACCACAAGATACCGTACAAGCAGCAAGTGTCTCTGGTCGGCAGCATCTTCACATTCACTGCTGTTTCCACTGAGAATGCGGTCACTTGCAAGGCCTGCTACGCACAACAGCGCGACCATGTCCTTTCACGTGCGCAGCTCCCGATCACTACTGTGGTCCCTCATGTTGAGCGCGAGAACCCAGGGAAGCTCATCTCCTATTTGAAGAAGAATCTGAAATGGATTGCGGTTCATGAGGATGGTGTGCTGGCCAGCAAGCAAAAGCTGACTGGGTTGAAGATCAAATTGTCGTGCGGAGTCAATAAGCTGGTCGAGATCGGAAAGGGCTATCAGTCCTCATTCAAATATGGAAAGTATGAAACACTGGAATTTAACTGGGACACCGCGTACGCCGGGAATAGCCGTACGTAATTGGACGGATTGGGAGTGCGGTACAAATTGTTGCAACTTGAGAGACTGTTTCAATTTTACTATGTAGTTTGCTATGAATGACCGTCTGCGCAGAAAACTGCTCGATCAACTACCTCCCCAAATGAAACTTTTGATATGTTTAACATTCAAGTGTATGCTTTTCTCAGCCACTTCGTGTTGGCGTCCCAGTTCTTAATCTGCTACTATACATTGACATGAGATTGCCTACAATCGACTATCGACGGCTGGCCACTTGCCTGGTAGGAAAAGGTTTAAATAAAAAGCACTGAGTTAATTAGTTAGTATTTGTTAATGTTTTAAAATAAGAGTAACACTGCCTAACTAGAACATGGCCACCAGTTGAGCGCCTCATGCACTCCACAGCAGGGCGCGAAACCGTAATGCTGCCTATCCATCTGCAGGTGGCCGCTTCCGTTTTTAAATGTAGTTTTTTTTGGTTACAACAGTATTAAGACCGAGTCTTTGATTGTTAAAAAAAATAGTCAATAAAAATTCTGTCTGGTGTGGCCATTTTGTCGGACGGCACGTACCCCCCGAGCTGTTAATCGGTCTCTGAGAAATTGTTTGGGGCGTGGATAGCCTCTCCGTAACGGTGCATTCGGTGCAATTAGCCTCCGCAAAAGGAATACCCCGATACATGTCTATTCAAACGCCGCAATGAATTACTCATCGCGAGTACAAATCGATTTATTGAGTGACTGTACTCGTAGTGTCGGCAGTGCCCATCAAGGAATAACAGCTCGTGGTGCTTCGATAGTCACATCTACTCACCAATCTCTATCTAGTAAGACGTTTTGTTCTTGATCATCTCACTGCTAAATTGGCGGAGCCACTTCTACCATAATAGCTAGTTTCTGAACCAGAACTAAACTAGACTTGCATTCACAAAGCCATGAGCGAGTTATTTGACGTCATTGTTGCTGGTGCTGGGCCTGTAGGCTTAATGCTCGCTGGAGAGTTAGGTTTGGCTGGGGTATCAGTCTTGGTTCTCGAGCGTGATGCAAGCCTTCAGTCACCATGGAAAGCTCCCCCTCTTGGGGCTCGGGGGCTAAATACACCGTCTGTCGAATTCTTCTATCGGCGAGGTCTCCTGGACAAGATCAACTATGGAGACTCGAGCCGCTTCTTCGCCAAGAATCCCGGATTTCAGTTTGGAGGCCACTTTGCCGGCATCTCCCTCAATGCCAACCAATTCGATCTCTCAAGGTGGAAGTATAGGCTGCCCGGACCTGTACTACATCCAACACGCAGCTCTCTCGAACAAATCACGAACATCCTGGCCGACTATGCACGCAGCAAAGGTGCAACGATTCTCTTGGACCATGGATTAACTTCCATTATCGCCCAGGGCGAAACTAGTGTCACTGTAGCCGTCTCTGGAAAAGGCGAGGAGAAAAGTCGAGAATTTCACGGTCGGTGGCTCGTCGGCTGCGACGGCGGCAAAAGCACCGTACGCAGGGCGGCTGACATTGAATTTACTGGCACCGAAGCTAAATTCACCGGTTACATTGTACAAG
Source organism: Zarea fungicola (assembly GCA_900169235.1). Taxonomy (NCBI): domain Eukaryota; kingdom Fungi; phylum Ascomycota; class Sordariomycetes; order Hypocreales; family Cordycipitaceae; genus Zarea; species Zarea fungicola. The sequence continues at coordinate 50,617 of FWCC01000158.1, forward strand.
GAGAGATTGAAGGCCAAGAAAAGCTTCAGCCAGGCTTCAACATTACAAAAGCCGGCATGTACATCTCCGCCGCCCCAGGGATCCTGCACCTCTTTGACTACGACGGCGCCAAATTTGACCGAGAGCAAAATGTGACAGCGCAACACCTACAGACGATCGTGGACCGTGTCATTGACCAGCCTGGCGTGATAGTGAAAGCAGTTGACCAAACATTGACATTTACCGATCGCTCGATGCAGGCGAAATCATACCGCAACGGCAGAGTGCTGCTTGCAGGCGACGCCGCACATATTCATTCGCCTCTCGGAGCGCAGGGGCTTAATCTCGGACTTGGCGACGCTATGAATCTAGGTTGGAAACTGGCTGCTACTGTGCGCCAGGAGAAGAGCAGGCCAAAAACTGCTACTAGCCCTCTTGACCTCACTCTCCTCGATAGTTATGAGACCGAGCGTCACCCCCTGGCATCTTGGGTGCTTGAATGGACCAGAGCTCAAGTCACAACGCTGCAGCCCGATCCGTTTGGAGCCGCCGTGCAGAATCTCTTCCGCGACCTAATAAACACCGATGACGGTGCGAACCTCTTCCTCAGTCGAGTTTGGGGTCTCTCGCAAAGATATTCACTCGGTGAGGGCAGTGCGTATGCGCATGAGCTTCTCGGAGCTACGGCGCCAGACTTTAAATTCACCGACGGTTCGAGATTAGGAAATAAACTGCAGGACGGCAAGGCTTGGCTCGTTGACTTTCAGAATACTGACGAACTTCGAGAACGCATTAAAAAGCCATACGCACACAGAGTAAATTATCTGCAGGCAACCACCAAGGACACTAGAGGTTTAAGTGCCATTCTGGTACGCAGTGATGGAATAGTGGCATGGTTGGCTGAAGGTGAGGAGACCGATATTGATGCCTTTCAATCTTCGCTTGAGAGATGGTTTTCCTACTGAGTATGGAATGTTTATGTAATCTTCAAATAAAGGGTTTGGGATACTACACCTATAAATACAGCGTTATCTAGATTCCTTTAGCATGTGAAATGGTCTGCCACTTTGGTCTGTCTTTGCCACATGCAAGTGTCTGTGTAGCAGTCCTCCGGCCGTTACACCAAATCTAGAAAAACGTTAGGCATTAATGCTAATGCGAGCATCAATGTTAAGGATAACTTCTTCTTATAACTGTAGTGCGAGTACCAGCCGGTCACTCGTTACAGTCTGCTGCATCATTTAGGGTAAGAGCACCACACGAGACACATTAGAATACCAGCAAAAATAATGAACCAAAATATCTTAAATGGCAATATCAAATATCAGGCTCCAACAAAAGAAACGGACTGACACATCCCTACTGTAAAAAAAATTAAGTATGCTCTTCATCATGCAACTCTCTCATCACCAGATTTGTCTAGCTGTGGTATTCCTCCAACCATGTCCGTAAATCACCAATAGACGGGTAGTCGAGGAAAAGGCTACCGCCGACCTTGACATTTAGCTCCGCTCCCAGCTTTTCCACAATCACCAGCGACATCAAGCTGTCGATCCCTAGACTTGTGAAGCTGGCGTCCTCTTCCAGGTCGGCAACCACCAGACCAGCTTCGTTTGCGATAAGCTGTAATGCCTTGGCTGCAACGCTATCAGATCTAGCAGCAGGCGCCGGCGACACTACCTGGGCATCCATGGAAGTAGACTTAGTTGAGCTGGCCGCCTCCTGCGTCGCCGTAGGAGAGCCGCGGGGCGCATTCTGGCTCTTCACATTCCCCTCAACGGATTTTGTAGGTTGAATTTGGTCCGGCTGTACAGCGGCAACAGCCTGCTTGACCTCTGCAGAGCCAATTTTGTCCGGTGGCGAGAAGAATCGGTTGAGCAAGATGCGCGGATAACTGTGAAACTCAATGCCACCGACCATGCCCACAACAGCGTTTTCCTGTAGGATGTACACATCACCAAAGTAAGTTGTTGGGTCCTCGGTGCTGGGAATCATTTTGACGTAGGAGCGGTATCTAGCTCCAGCGACCAGTGGTTTTGCAAAGCGCATCGAGCTCCAGCCGGGAGTCACACAAAAGTTCTTCTTGGTGTCCATGACGTCCGAACAGTTCATGATGAAGCCGGCCAAGTGGGCGACGCTGTCAATAAAGTATGGCGGGACGGTCCAGACACCGCTCTCCTTGGTGGTGAGTTTAATATCCGCGAATCCTTCCAGTTCGTGCATCACGACGGACTGCATGCCGCGGTATTTGTCGGCATAGTCGACCAGGTTACTAGCGAAGAGTGTGTACGCCATATTGTGAGAGAATCTATTGGCCTTGCCAACTGAAGCCAATCGGTCAAGCGTCTCAATTCGGTCGACGATGAGGTGCGCAATGGAACTCCACGAGGAGAGCCAATCGTTTGCATCGCCGTAAATAATCTTGGCAGTAGCAAATGGAGGATGTCCAGCACCATCATTTCCCACATTCTGCCAGCACAAGTCAACGCCACCGAAGTGTACATCCGTCGTAGTCGCAGTCACACGAATTAACTGGGGGGACGTTCTGACACTATTTGCCACGAGTCCCTTTGTGACTACCAATTTGGTAATATTGATACCGATATTCTTGATTTTGGGAAGAAGCTTTTTGTAAATGTAGCTTCCAAGAGTATATGCAATATCGGCGTGGATAGACTAATAGGAGTGGTAAGCATCTGAATATTCACGTCGGCTTTGGATGACTTACTGATGTTACAACGCCACAGTTATTCATGCGGTGCCCGTCAGCCGCGGCGGAGAAATCCGGCTGCATCAGATCGGACTGTATGATCACTGTGCCAGAGGAGCCGTTGAAGCTCTCCTCCCAGATTTGCTGCACAGTTGACGTTTGAATTTCACTTTTCTGTGTTGGTGCTCTCGACGCAGATTTTTGGGATCCATAGAAACTGTTGCCTTTCGTCAAGCACCAGTCTCCGTTATACTGAAGCCAGTAGTTCTTATTATTCCAGCTGTATGCCGGCAGATCGAGAAGGCGGACCATTGGCTCGAACGGTCGATGGAATTCGTTCCAGCCTACTTCCACGCCAGCTTGGTGTAGAGCAGCCATGCTCTCAGCCATGGTCTGCCAGTTGTCACTACCGCGGCGAATTGATGGAAGAGCGAGTCGAGTGGATGAGATAATTGACTTGATAAATCCAGTGCATACCGGATGAGGACCAATTTCGACCCAAATAGTCTCATCACTAATTGTGGCCACGTTCCGGGCGTTCTCCAGGGCGGCAAGAAAGTCGACTGCCTCTCTGGTAGCTCGGCGAATGTAATTAGCATTCAGTGTTTTGCCATCAAAAATAACCTTCCCCAGCAACGGGGAAATAATTGGCAGTTTGGGCTCCTGGAAATTGACTCCTGACTTTACCACAGCCTCAAACTCATCCAGGATGGGGTCTGTTTGTTCAGAGTGGAAAGCAAACGCAACATCCAACTTTATACATCGAAATCCAGCCGCTTCAAGCGGTTTCATGACATCATCAATCTGTAGCTTTGTGCCGCTGAGTACAGTGTCCGAGCTGCTGTTAATGCAGGCCACTGTGTACTGTTTGCCAGCTGAATTTTCGACTATTTGTGCAACAGAAGCTCGGACGGCCATCATACAATGACTGCCGCTCAAGCATTTATCCTGTAGCAGCTGCGCCCGTCGTCCAACCATGAAAATGGTTTCACTGGCAGTTGTTACACCAGCCACGTTCATTGCTGCGAACTCGCCCAGACTGTGGCCCATAACGACATCAGGTTTTATTCCCAAGGTCGACCAGTATTTTGCCAGCGAAATCTCCACACATACCAAGGCAAGCTGGGTGACAACTGGGGGGTGCTCGTAGTCCTTAGGGTGTGATCCATCCAAAGCCGGAATGAAGGAAGGAAAGCCTTGCGCTTGGCCCAGGGAGTCGAGATACTGAATATGTTCTCGGAAAGTTTTTGCATCTCTATACAATTCCAGACTCATGGATTTAAAGGAAGCACCTTGACCAGTAAAGGTGAAAGCGACTGGAGGGAAGTCCGACTTTGAGATTGGCCGGGTGCTATCGATTTTATCTAGAAGGCCTATGAGCTGCTTCCGTAAATGAGAAATGCTGGAGCTGGCACACGCCACGCGATTGGTGTGATGATAACGGCGCGCTGTAGTCGTATAAGAGAGATCCGTAAGTTTAGTTTCAGGATTTGCATCAAGATACTGAACCAAGTTCTCAATATTTGCGGCAAGAGACGTTTTAGTCTTGGCCGAAACGGCGACGACATGTGTCTGGCGCGGGTCTGTCTCGGTGACCTGCCGGGTGGGTGCCTCTTCCAAAACCATAGTGGTGTTGCCACCGGCCGCGCCAAAGTTGTTGATGACGGCAATTCTTTTCCTGCCAGGAACCTGTTGCCACGGTGTCAAATTGTGTGGGATGTGAACATTGCGCTTGCTGAAATCTTTAGGAAGCTTCGGGTTGATCTCCGTTTTAATGCCTACGTGGGGTGGAATGGCATTCTTCTGCATCATGAGAAGTACCTTCATCAAAGCTGTTGTCCCTGCAACAGATTCACCATGGCCCAGATTTGCTTTAACAGCGCCAATATGCAAGGTTTGATCACTGCGGCGACTGATGCCGGATGGGGCATATACGTCCATAATGCCCTTCATCTCCTGCAGGTCGCCAGCCTGAGTCCCGGTGCCGTGCAGCTCAACATAGGAAACATCAAAAGGATTAACGCCAGCTTGACGAAGAACCTGGCGGGATAGATACGCTTGGTGGCCGGCATGAGGGTGCGTGATAGAGACAGCATCAGCCGAATGGTTGGTTCCGGCACCCAGAATGACGCCGAGGATGGCATCATTGTCAGCAATTGCTTCTTCATATCTCTTAATAACAAGAGATCCGACGCCGTCCGCTCGGCAATATCCGTCAGCAGTAGCATCCCAAGTCTTACATGCGTTGTGCCCTTTTGTGAGAAAGTGGCCATGGGACAGGCCAGCGAAACCGTCAGGATTCGTGAGCACATTGACACCACCAGCGACTGCTGTGTCAATATCACCGTTCCACAGCGCCTGACATGCGAGCTAGAAATAAATTAGCTTCATTCAACTTTGAGGCTTGCGTATACAAATGGTCTCATACCTCGATAGCAGCAAGTCCAGAAGAACAGGCTGTGTCAATACTATAACTTGGGCCAGCAAATTTGAAAAAGTAGTTAATGCGGCCTGGACCAAATGCACGGCAGCCACCAGGGATATAGTAGGTGCTGACCTCCTGGCCTTGATTGACCTCACGGTAGTCATCTGCAGCTTGGCCATAGTATGTTCCAATCCGCTCTGACTGCGTAGAAGGTGTCCGATTGAGAACAAACCCTGATTGCTCCAACGCCTCGTACGCCGTGACAAGAGCTAATCGCATCTGCGGATCGACTACCAATGACTCACGAGGTGACATGTTGAAGAACGGGGCGTCAAATAAACCCGGCTCATCAATAAAACACCCATACTGTGTCATACTCTTGTTCAGCTCCTTGCCCGTTGGATCATAGTGTGTGGCGATATCAAAGCGATCTGATGGTATTTTGCGCGAAACATCCAGGCCCTTTTCAAGAACCTCCCAAAACTTCTCCAAACTGGTAGCACCACCGGGAAGCCTGCATGCCATGCCTACAATGGCGAGCTTTGACTGTGAGGTACCACGAGGCGCAGTATCACGTAGCACTGTTTCGGTAACCCATGGCATGAGATTTTTGACAGAAGCTTCGAGTCTTGGCACCTCACTCATCAATGCTGTACGCAATGCATTGAAAGGCATCGAGTTTCCGAAACAGTATAGGGTAATTGTTTCAGTACAAGTGCCTTCGCATCGGGTAACCACGCCACGAATGACCTCATCCCAACAAATCGGCTTCGTAAGCAACTCTTGTACCACGAACTCAAACAGCTCTGCAGCATTCTTGGCCATATATGGTAGGCCGGTGCTAGTTGAATAAACCGGGATAAGTGGCCAAGAATATTTTCGGAGCATATTTAGCGAGCTAATGTTAACAATACTTGTCACATGCTGTTGTCCATAGACGTGAGGTGCATGGCAGAGTCCCCCGTAGACTGGCAGTGGGATAAACTTGGAGGTGCGATAAAATTCAGACTCCATGAAAAGAGTCCTCAACTTTGTTGGCGGCCCGCTGATTGTGACTGAAGTTTGGCTAATTGCACTGATGAATATTTTGCTCGTACTGGGCACGTAGGATTGCGGCTGGATCCTGTCCAGCTCTTTCTGAGCGTCGGCGGGATCTACATTGAGAACCACGTAAGCCCAAGGGTCGGGTGCTTGTGATAGATCACGAGAATCTAAAGTTTCTGAGACACTTTCAACAAGCACTCCCATGCGAAAAGCAAGCCGGACCGCATCAGCACCAGCGAGTGGTAAGTCAGCAAGTGTGGACGACAGCGAGACCGCAGTTGAGGATAGTAGTCCGATCCCAAGGCCGGCGAGACCCTTTTCCTCAAAGCTCTCGAGTTCATCGGGAAAATTGACTGCATAGCTACCATTTAAATTAGTAAATATTTCATTCCTAAAATAAACCATTATTCCTCACCCAATGTATGTTGCAAGTTGAACAACGACTAGTAAAGCACCCTCAATTGATCCGCAGAGTCGACCCTCTCGCAGTTGCATGTCATCGACCCAGCTCAAAATAGATTTGAATGGCGAAAATAGTTCTTTTAATTCAGTCTGTAGTTGGCTAATTTCATCCTTCACTGCTACTGTGGCCAGGCAGAAAAATTGATCCAGCATCTGATAGCGCACATCTTTGGCGTGATTGTTTAGTCGACGGACGGTATCCTGCAAATCATAATTTGGAAATTCGTTTCCAAAGTATACAAGATCCATTTTGGCATGGCCAAATTCGGAGACTGAATTCGTAGTTGGAGTCTTGAAATCCATTGCCGTAAAGCATCCGTGCATGGATGACGGCAGGTAAGGGCAGCAAAGTTCTTGGATGAGTTTTCCGTGAGATTCTTTATGAATTGTTCAATCAAACTAACATGGAGCTAATTCAAGTGGAACGAATAGGCCGACTATGTCGAGATAGACATATTGTTGCCTTGTCATCAAACGGACTATCCATCAAAATAGTGTCTGATGAATTTCATTTATGTTCTTACTGGCTGGTATAGTCTCGGCCAGTAGGGCAGCTCAAATTTGAGCTAGATCCGGCTAGACCTTGTAGTCGGACGAATTCTGTAAAGCAATGCGCCGTGAGGCAGCCCTGGTTTTGCCTCGGTCTCGGTACGGTTCTAGAGGAGCGGTCTAGGCCTCCCTCTTTCTCATTAAGGCAACTCCTCGTGTTGGAGACTACTCAAGGTCCGAAAATTCTGGAGATCCTCCCTCTACCTGAACTGCTGAATCTATGGGGTGGCACTGTCTACGGCATGATGCGTTCAAACTTGCCATCGTCGTCCCGATTCTCATTTCAAATCTCCCGATTGCCAAGCTAATGCCGATCCTTAAGCTATTTTCATATCCGATTACCGAAAATCAATAAGTTGCATTGACATAGCCCATGAATTCACAGAAAAGAGCACAAACTCCCCAGCAGCAGCTACAGACAGCATGACTCCATAAATTTTGAGTCCAGAGTCCGACAAATACATCCTCGCGCTCCCTTCCATTGTTTTTTAATACAGAACAGACACACATCAGATCCAGTCATCTCGCAGCTACGTTTTCTTTATCATATCTATATTGGCTACGGATCTACAACCGGCAGTATCTTTGACTGGTAAAAGTTTTCTCAAACACAACAGCTAACCATAACCATTCAATATATACCATGATGGCCGTGGAAAGCATTCCTAGCAGACAGGACAATGAAGACAAAGGTGGCTACAGACAAATTAATAAATCACTAAACATCTGCGCATTCGACGAGTTTCTCAACGGTCAATTTGCACACTTGCCGCAGCTACCTGATGTTGAGCAGATGACACCCAGGGTACTCCGTATCCTTGGCCAGAACCCAGGAAAGGTAAACTATGTGCTGTGGATTACCATTGGTAGACATCCGTAAAGCTAACACAAATTTGACAGTTCACATATCAAGGCACAAACACATATGTCGTCGGTACTGGTCGTCAAAGAATAATTATCGACACTGGCGGCGGTGAACCAGGCTGGGCTAGATTGGTTGCTTCTACACTCAATGACATGGGAATTTCATTATCTCATGTTTTATTAACACATTGGCACGGTGACCATACTGGTGGGGTCCCCGATCTACTACGTTTATACCCGCATCTCGAGAATTCGGTGTATAAAAATCAGCCAGAGCGCAACCAACAAGGTGTCAAGAATGGACAGCTGTTTCGCGTGGATGGTGCCACCATCCGCGCTCTACACGTCCCAGGACACTCGGCAGATCACATGTGTTTTATCCTGGAGGAGGAAATGGCCATGTTTACCGGAGATAACGTCCTCGGTCACGGGACAACCGTGGTGGAGGATTTAGGAATTTTCATGGACAGCCTACGAACGATGCATGCTCAACGCTGCGGCATTGGCTATTCAGCACACGGCATAAAAATTTCTGACCTGCCATCCAAGATACAAGGCGACTTGCGTAGCAGGTTGAGACGCGAGAAACAAGTTATGGAGGCTCTGGATAGCCTTCGAGCAGCGGGTGTGAGGAGTGCCACTGTCAAAGAAATTGTGGCCGAAGTTTACGGCACTTCGGTGGATGAAACCACCCGTACTTTAGCACTGGAACCATTCATTGACGAAGTGTTGCGAAAGCTGGCTGGGGACTACCGGGTTGGTTTCCAAATTAGGGGGGGCAAAAAGACTTGGTACTCAGTTGAGGAGGCCGCCCAGCAGAATGGGATGAGACAGGCACATAGGTCTTCTGGTCCAACGCTGACAGATGTTAAAGCCTAATAAAGGCGATGTAAGTGACGAACGAAGAGCAGTTAGCTGAATGGGACCACTTCATAAAGAGTTTAACTAAATCCGAGTTCTTGTCTTTTTCTGCCATGATCCGTGGTGTAGGAGCATCTTTTTGGGTGAACAGCTTAAAGTTTCTTAGCCTAAATTAAACCCGTGAGCTAAAAATATCACTTTTGAGGACTGGCCAATTGATTTGATATAAGTTTCTCCTAACTCTCGATCTCCCATTCCGGCTGTTGACCGTCCTTGTTAGCCTCATAGCCTGCATCTGGCACTGGCACCTTACAGGAGACCTCTGTTGCCCGCAGAGCCGACTTACTGTTATTGCTGCTGAAATGTTGAGCCCTATAGCCTATAAACTCATTAAAAAAGCACAAAAGGCTGAGCCGACGTAGCTACTGCATTCTGCTATATTCAGACTCAGTTCGGTCAGTTGTTGCACATCTGTTCCATGTTGTCGCATCGGAAGCCCATATCGGCGTAATCTTGTTATTACTAGTGGCGATATTCGGGCTATAGCAGATAAAACCGGGTGGAGAATGACGATGCGAGAGGCGAGGGAGCTGAAGGACCGACCCGCAACTTTCATCTAACATGGTTTGCTTTGTGTGGGGTGTGGGCAAATTCTAAGGGTGTCAAATTAATTTCTTTGCTATCTAATTAAGCCGTGGCATCTCCACTAGCGGACATGTTGTGCATAGTACTAGTTTCAAGATGCCACTGTTTGCTTCTCGGACTATTTGTGTTGACTCTCGGCCTTGTCATTGAACTTGGAGAGATGAGGCGAGCCATGTCGTGGGGTGAGGTGCTCTCCTACATTCTTCATACTGCTGTAGTCAAGATATTGGTTATAAGTTGCATCATAACCTTATAACTTGTTTGACTAGTGGGAAACACAGCTAGTAATCAACGCGACAATGGCGGCTGAGCCGAAGCACGAAGCGTCACAGGTGGAACTGCCAACCACAAAGTACCTCTGTCTTACCATCTGCGGTTACAAGAAGCCAGGAATGAGTGAGGAAGATTATCGTAATCACATGGTCAATATCTCAGCACCAATGACGAAAGAGCTCATGGTCAAGTACGGAATCAAGAGATGGACCCAGGTACTCTACTTCTTCCATTGCCCAGTTTCAAGATGGTAGGCTGACTCATTAGCAAACAGATTCACAATCAAAGTTCAACACGAGCACTCATGACAGAGCTATTTGATCCTCAGATGTGCAATGTTGCCAACTATGACTGCTTCAGTCAGGTGGTTTTTGAATCTGTCGAGGACTACAAGCGCATGAAACAGGATCCATGGTACAAGGAGAAACTAATGCATGATCACGAGAACTTTGCCGATACCAAGAAAAGCAGGTAGGTTAAAGCTTACTTCGCGATTAATATGGCAAGTATATTAACCGATGTAGTATGACAATTGGATGGATTGATGAATTTGTAAGAAATGGACAGGTAGTGGACGGCTTTGAGAAGTGCTAGTATCTTAACGTCAGCTCTGCTCTAAAAAGACCAGCGATAAAATAGTTTTCTGTTATAGAACTGCTGGTAGTGAATGTGAGTAAGTGGCTTGATACTTGAATAGACGGAAGAATGCTAGACCGCGACCAAGCATCTCCAACATTCAACAGATACCCGCAGGCTGCTGGTGTTTAATAAATTAGACAATTTACCAAATATTGACCGGTTAATGATCTTTTCTCGTAGTTATTGTAGAATTGTAACAGTACGCGCACCATTTCGGCATCTACTATCTCGAACCTATCTACAAGGAGTGAGAAGACAGCCCAAGTATATTCATTGAACTACTCCATCACAATCCGACATTCGGCGTGTCAAAGAACATTATTACCATGTAAGATCGGCAACAGCTGTGGCTTCTTTCATAGTATCAAATGAAGCTTTGGCACTTTTGTTTTAATATGCTAGTGGTACAACGCAGGTGCATTTCCCAACGCAAGGTTGTTATTGAGAGAACCATCGTTTGCGTTAATAAAGTAATACTCCGATAAGTACGGCGAACATGTGTAGCCGAGTAGCAATTCCAGAGCAATACCAAGGTATGCTACATCGAAGCCAAGCTTTCATACGGAGCAGCATGATACGGCGTGCTGGTAAGCTACTTTCAGGGTAGTCGGCCAGCTCGGCGAACGATGCGGCGAATAAACACGTCCGGGGTTCCGCAGCGATGTTTAGTTGCGTACAACTTCCGGCACTCTGCAACGGCGATTAAGCTGAGCGGAAGTTACGAGACACGGTAGAGTGTGCAATTCTGGTCTGCCCTAGCCGAGGATGGAACTCCGCCGCCCGCATCTGCTGTCACGCGAGCCTTTCGCGAAAATGTGAGAACGCAAATCTTTTATCAAACAATGAGGCATTTATTAAACTGCTAAATTTTCCGCAGCCCAGTGATAATATCAGTGGACAGCCTGCTCAGACACTTGCGCATATCATACTCGACGTTGTCAAGAGTGGTCGCAGAGAACGGTGTCCCTTTTGTCTCGCCACTCTTCGACTCTGGATACTGCACAGATCGGTCCTTGCCTGGCGCAATTTCCATGTGAGACAAAAGGCAAGCACTTTTTGTTGCCGCCTTGACGCCTTCAGCTTTTAGCCGTGGTGCCAGCGTGTTCACCAACTGTTGCACGCTGTGCAACTCTCCGAGGACGAGCTGCGCCGCCACGCGCCGAACGTCGGCTGAATGTGAAAGTGTTGAACCGCCAGGGCTGAGGCCGTCAGTGCCATTGGTATCCTCGCAAAGTTGATGCTTCGCCGTCGCTGCAAACCTCTCCAGCACTTTGAAGACAAGCATGGCCATCAAAGTGGCTAAATAAACATCCCCCTCGCAAAAGCATTGCAGCATGCTACCGACTTCCTCAATGACACGCTTATTTTCCTCAACAACGATTTCAGCCGAAACAGCACCAGTGTGATGGGGAGATGTAGTCTTTGAAGCACCAAAATCTTGGTACCCAGTTGGAGTTTTCTTTGTTGAGAGCCTTCGCATAAGATCTAGGGCGCGTGGTAGGCAGCAACTGTCTGAGCCTGCTCCGCAGCCTCTTCCCTCGCCACTCAGTGATGGCGCATCACTACTTGAGAGAGGAGGTGTTGGGTTGGCGACGGGCGAATCAATCGGGTGCAGATCTAGGTTGGGGATGAGGTCTGCGTCGTCTGGTATTAGAAACATCGGGATATCTGGACTACCGTTGGTGAAGGTGCCAGTTGTCAGGAGTTCTGGGACCAGGAGGTCGAGGGGCTGGCTCAAAAATTCGGTCATCGAGCCCATAATAAACTCAGAAGACTGCGTGGTGGCTAGAGGCAACGAGAGGTCTGTAAATGTGTCCGCCATGGCTTCCGCAGGATCGCCTGTGGAAGCGATCCATGAACTAGTGGAAGCTGAGCTGGGTGTCGGAGTGGTGAGGTGATGCGCGTCCCGGCACGGAGCTGTCCCGGCTGCCGTGAAACCGTCATCTGCATTCGCCCACAGCTCTTGGCTGCTTGGCGACCTGTCCAAGCCCGCGCCAACGCAGCTATTAGGCTTATTGGCGGCAGAGCGGTGGCTGTCGCGTTTGCGCCCAGGACGTTTTGTGAAGTCATATTCACATGCAGTACCTCGCTTCTCGCATCTAGAGCAAGTTGGCTTCTTTTTATTACACTTGACTTTGGATGAAGCACAGGCCTGGCAGGTTTCTCGCAGTTTGGACGTCACTGAGTCGGCCGACGGCAGAGGATTGGCTCCCGCCCGGGAATCAGAGACAAGTGTGTTATTTACCATTCTGTTCGATAGTATTGCTTCCAGTGGTATTGGTGGCAAAGAAAAGAAATTACCTTCACGGGGTGGGAAAGAAGTATCAGCGCAGTTTTCGTTTTGGACAAATTAAACGAGACATGCTGAATTAGTCAGTCACGCATATCACTGTGATAACTTCAACGAGCCTTGCTGCAGACTTGCACTCCAAATCATTCGTTACTGTAGTATCACCAAAGTACTAGCGTGTCGGTACAATGCAGGCCTTGCGTAAATACTGGAGCCCATAATTCAGCTCTGTGATACCGATGTTGCATAACATGGTCATAGAGTCGCAGTACGCAGAAGACCGCCACGATGTCGTGGGCCAGGACGGGAGTGGCGAGTTCGTCGCATGTGCGCCTTGCATTTGCAGTATGTAGGGTTGCACAGTTATCTCTGTCTTGTCGCCAAAAATTGGCGAATAGCATTCAAGTGCCATGTTGTCATCACCAAAACCGGGTGCAGAAAGTTTTTGTTCCATGTCCCTGTGTCCTGCACAGAGCAATGGACGGTCCGGGTTCTCCTCGCCCAGCTAAATTCCTCACACACAATTCTTCCAGCTTGCACGAGCATACTGTGTTTAAATATGGAAACTTCAAATGTACCTCGGATTGAGGGCTTTTTAAATTGCCTCTAGCCTTTCTGCGCAAAGAAACCCACCCGCCTGCATTCCTGAAATCATGACCGCCTAACTCGTTACTGAGGCTAACTCTCTGAAGTCGGCCATCCGCCCAGCTCATACGTTTTACACTAAATCTATAATAATAAATCTTCTATAAAGCCCTATTTTTTACGGAAACATCATTTAAAAAACGGCAGAACTGAGATTTCTCATTTATAGTTTGCCTGCCGAAGATGAGGGTGTATGCGTCGTAACGAGGCTCGCAAACTAACGTACAGTGCATCGTTGAACCCATAGTTGCCCCGAGACATTGCATCTGCAGTGCATTAGTCTGCTAATGTAGATCCCTGGAAAATTATATCAAGATTACTCGCCAAGGTAATAGTGGTTTTACTTGTTGTTGACTTGGCAGGTACAGTCCCGATATATATGCAGCAACTGTGGCCCATAAAAGGCAGTCTGGTCATGGCGCATCTTGCTGTGTGGTTCTAGTTTGTATTACTTTGACTCGGGGTGTACCCCATTCTACCATAAGTCTTGTTCTTTTACACACTTTGCGTGCTTCTTCTCAAGATTCGGTATGGATCCCCGCAATTTAGCACGACTTGAGAGTCTCAGCAGTGAACTTGCTGCGAGCATCGCAGCCTTGGGGCAATCTCCCCGGCCCACTGGTAGCCACTCACTCGCCAATGGCCAAGAGCCCGATTGTCAAAGGCAAGAGTCCGTTGTTCGTATTTTGTCAAGCCTGAGCGCCATAAGAGCGCTGGTCTGCGGCCCAACCGATTTTCTCGAGAATCTATTGATACAGGTAATCTTTGTCCAGAAATTCATGCCTCAGATGAACTGGCACTAACTCAAAAATACTACCAGTCTCAAGTCCTCGCTTGTCTACGGTGGCTGGGCGAGTTCCAGATCCTAGCCTGCGTCCCACTGGCGCGGAGTGTCCCGATGAGAGACGTGGCAGAGCTATCAAATGTGCCGTTGAGGCAATTGACCCGAATTATCCGACTGGTAGCTACGGCTGGTTTCTTCCAGGAACCCGAGCCCAATTATGTCGCACATACAACCTTATCAGCATCCTTTGTGGCAAATCCAGCTCTCCACGATGCAGCCATGTTCTTAGCTGAATCTGCCGCACCCGCGGCCCTGCAGGCTGCCACTGTTGCTCGGAGTTTTGAGGAAACCAGTATCAACAATGATACAGCCTTCGCCCTGGCGATGAATAATGGAGCGACGCCATTTCTTGCAGTAAAGGCGCAAAATCCAAAACTCAGCCGTCAGTGGGCTGCATTTCTGCAGTACTCTGCGGGCGTGCCGTCCAAACAGGATATCGTTCAAGCTCTGGCTCAGCTGAACTGGAGCAATGTGGCAAATTCAGGAGGAGAAGTTGTGGAGGTAAGTTCTGACATGCATTCTCTCATACACAGTCGCGGCATGCCGGCTCCGAAAGGATTGTCTAGTTGTACTAACTGGGAACAGATTGGCGTGTGTAACATTACACCTTTGTTAGCTCGCATCTACCCGAAACTCCACTTCGTTGTACAGCAGACAGAACCAAGCTTCATGGATTCCACCAACGGACCCAATAATCGCAAGCCTCAGATCACAGTGACGAGTCGTGTTCTAGGCACGCAGCAGATTAGGACCGGTGCCGCGGTATACGTGCTCCACCCGCCTTCCTCCCTGAGCGAGCTGCATGCCGAGCTTCAAGTTCATCTCCCTCTCCTGAGGATACGTAATGGCTCCATGATCCTTGTCACCACCAAGGTACTTCCCGAAACGGGTAGTGCCGAGCCGTTCCCGAATGCCGCCATTGCCCGTGCCCGTGACCTGATCTTGCACCAAATGGTAAATGAGGAAGAAATAGAAATGCCGGCGTTGCGGGATATTATAGACACAGTTCGGGATGCTGCGGGGAAAATGATGGTAGTGCATACACTTCGCTCGCGCATCGGCATCATCGTCGCCCTAGTTATCAAGTATCAGCTGTTTACTGCGACTGACCTCTAACGTTGGGCCAATTCTGACCTGCGATAAATCCCACTTGTCAAAAATTTGTTCATTTCTGACACCATTTCATGCACGACAGACGCGAAATGGCTTAATTGAGGCGTGTGCAAGAAAACCTCGCCGGACCTGCGTGTCACCCTGACAAACGTTACAATTTTGCGATAACCTGTCGCGGAGCCGAATGCAATTTAAAAAAAAAAACCATGGAGAATGCAGCTTTGTTGTAACTCTAAGAAACTTGTTTTTATTTTCTTTTTTCTTTTCATTTTCAACTGTATCAAGAAATTGGCCCAGCAGCCCAATAAACTAGATTCGAAGCATTGGACAGCTCGCCTTCAGACAATTTTGAGAAACATACTTACTAGCCATAGACTAATTTAATCATGGAACAACTTATCATGATCATACTCGGCCCAGCGTATATCGGGTTGAATACCTGCAAACTTCCATTCACCGTTTACCTTTCGATACCAGACAGTACCTTTTCCATGAGCATGCCCTTTCACCGCGACTTCCTTCATTTCATCATCTACATACTTTTGATGTGCCACACGCATCTGGTGGTAACCAATAATTTCATCCTGACTTGATTGCACCCACTTTGAAGCCCCAACATTATGTTGCGTCTTTAGCAGAGGATTGCCGAGAAATTTCCTGTCGGAAGCCATCGCTACAAAGTCATGCGCAGGCATGGATTCCCATAACTTGTCAAGAAACGCGCGGTAATCGATCTAAAAAACAACTGTTAACCTCTCAATCGTTTTCTATCTCCTCTTTTAAGCCTATCTGTCATCGGAAATGGCCGCAATGGCATTCATCGTACATGGAGTGTTGGTGCAATGCATTTAGAAAGACGATCCCAATCCTTCGTATCATAACTTTCGGCCCATTCAAAAAGGGCAGCTTGGCATCCTTGAACATCTTGATATATTCATAGTATTAGAATTGGGTTCAACTCCGTGCAGGTGACAAAATCTGAGCTGGGCTGACCTTCGTAGCAGGGCTGTTGCGACATGGTGCTGAAATTTGGCTTGAGAGCAATTATGAAGAGTACAATTTTGTCTTGGTCAAGACTGCGGATAATTTTTTCCAACAAGTAAATATGAGCTACTTAAGGCGCTTCAAAAGCCCGACCTCGGAAAAGACTTCGTCGGCCCATTGAGACTCAATTACCTCAATGCCGAGGCCCCGACCGAGCCTGGCTGTCAAAAAACTTACATGGACTAATACATTGGGTATCCTCCCTTATAAATACTCTACTCGCAGAATACCGCTACTTAACACTGAAAACAGCTTTGCTTATAATCTATACATCACTACCTCGTCACTATGACTGCTGCTTCGTACGCTCCCTACCGCCTGGACGGCAAGGTCGCTCTTGTGACTGGCTCTGGCCGTGGTATTGGAGCCGCAATCGCAGTTGAGCTGGGCCGCTTGGGGGCTAAAGTTGTAATCAACTATGCCAATGCAGCCGACTCTGCTGAGAAAGTCGTTGACGAAATCAAGGCCCTTGGGTCTGATGCCATTGCCTTCAAGGCAGACATACGACAAGTTCCCCAAACAGCCAGGCTCATGGATGATGCTATAGCTCACTTTGGTGGGCTTGACATTGTGTGCAGCAACTCTGGAGTTGTAAGCTTCGGTCACTTGGGTGACGTGACTGAAGTCAGTATTCTCGTCCATATTGGCCACTGCCCGCGAAGTATCTCGCAGCCACCACAACTGAGAGAAGGTACAACTATTGAAAGGTCTCTAACAACAATTTTTAAGCAATATTTAGGAAGAGTTTGACCGCGTATTTAGCCTCAACACACGCGGGCAGTTTTTCGTCGCACGAGAGGCGTACCGTCATCTCAACAATGGAGGACGCATCATCCTCATGTCTTCAAACACGTCCAAGGATTTCAGTGTACCAAAGCATTCGCTTTACTCCGGCTCTAAAGGCGCCATCGACTCGTTTGTGCGTGTCCTGTCCAAGGACTGTGGCGACAAAAAGATCACAGTCAACGCTGTCGCGCCGGGCGGTACTGTCACGGACATGTTCCACAGTTGCTCGCAGCATTACATTCCCAACGGTGATCAATACACTGCTGAAGCGCGGCAAAAGGTTAGCTGCAGTTGCATTGAAAACCTCACCGCACAGACAAATGCTGACAATCTGCAGATGGCTGCGATGGCTTCACCGCTGGCACGGAATGGGTATCCGCTCGATATTGCACGAGTCGTTTGCTTCTTAGCTAGTAAAGAAGCGGAATGGGTTAATGGAAAAGTTCTGACGCTTGATGGAGGAGCTGCGTGAAGCGTCGCTGACAGTTCTATCCCGGGCAAGTGCATGGCAACAAGAGTAACATAATAGACGCTATAAATTTCTTCGGATTTATTCCAACTATGTAAAAGTTTCTGGTCATTAAACCTAGGAAAGGATGTTGGCTTTGTGCTATTCTTCCGCTCAAATCTCCAGTTAAGACTTAATTACCGTCAAAATAATTGCGCTGTGCCTAGTTTCTCTGGCAGAGTTAGATAATATTCCGTTCCTTGAACTAGAACTGCTATACGGCATAACTTAAAAGTGTTTTTGGGAAAGAAGTTTAATTACTGCTCAGTGCCTGGCTATGATGTACTTTCACAATTGCGGGTTGGGGAGATCCAAGAAACAAGTGTTCCCAGGCATTTGCCAGCTTCTCTCTGCTCGGCTCAGGATTGATTCTGATAGTTCGTATTTTCCGTCACAGCCTCAGAAATATTTTCGTATGTAGCTCAAGCCCGCTAAATTGTAAAGGCTCGGCGTTCGCTCAAGAGTGATATAACTAAAAGTCCGGAACATTGTTCTCAGCAATTCTGCCGATGATCCACTGAACCTCTCAATGATCAAGCAGAACTCTAATAGTTGTAGATCGGCATCACTCTTCGGATATATTTTGCAAATAGCCGACGAAAATTACTGCGATAAATTAGCTCAAGTCTCTGTGTTAATAATATCAGTGCGACCTATTTCCATTGCTAGTGTAGCTCCGTCTCCATCACACAACCGCATCGATTCGAAAATGGCTTCATACGCGATCTTGGGTTCCACCGGCAACTGTGGCACTGCAATTCTCAATCTTCTTTTGAGGGAGCCAAATGTCAAGATTCACGCCTACTGTAGGAATAAATCTAAACTTCTGCGCCTGAGTCCAGAGGTTGCCACCGACGAGAGGGTAGAAATCTTTGAAGGAGACATTCGAGATGTCGACCTCTTAGTCTCATGTCTGCGTGGATGTCGCGCCGTTTTCATGGCAGTCTCAACAAATGACAATATTCCTGAGTATCGCGCTGGTCAAGATATAGCCATTGCGTCCATTTGTGCCCTTTTACGCCTCAAACAACTCGAAGACGCCAAGATGCCAAAGCTTATCCTTCTCTCGTCCGCGACCGTTGATAATACCTTATCGCGAAAGACCCCATACTTGCTGAGACTGATACTACACCGCTCCGCGTCGCATGTATATCATGATTTGATCGAGACGGAGAAGCTTCTTCGCGCCGAAGAAGACTGGTTGACGACAGTGTTTATAAAACCTGGTGCTCTCTCGGTTGATGAGCAGCGTGGTCACGCATTGAGTCTGACGGACGCAGATAACCCTGTCTCATACTTGGATCTGGCTGCAGCCATGATTGAGGCAGCGGACGACCAGGAGGGCCTCTACGATATGCAAAACTTGGGAGTTATCAACACAAATGGTGCTGCAATATTTCCCGGTGGCACACCTCTATGCATTTTGCTGGGGCTTTTGCGACACTTTTTCCCTGTCCTGCACCGATATTTACCTTCTACAAGTTCCTGACCGTAATTTCAACTCACTCATAATACATTTTACCCCGGCCACCATCGAATAATGTGAAGGTGATCCCGCCATCGGAAATGTATTAATATCGTGGTTTCAGCTACTCATCGCATGCTGGAAAGGAGGTATGACGGTGATTCATTCTCTGTACTCAGCATCATCCAATTTTTTTTACCGAACGACGGGCAATTTTTCCATATATCTGCATGCTTTAATGGGCAAAAAAATCTCCATCGTGACTTCAAGGCTCTTTCAGTAACAACATGGACATCAGTCCTACTCGGGATGCTGAGGAACAACGGCTGTGGCTAGAAGTCTTTGTGCGACGCCTTGCTGCCTCAACAAAGCAAAGTGGCATCCCGATATAATTGATCCAAGTGTGAATTTAAGTAACTTAGTTAAGGGTCTATTTTTGTAACCAAAGCTTTGCGCTTAAAGTCGGACATGTATTGTGTGTGCATTTACTTAAGCAGCCTCAGTCGTCGACTGCTTTGCCATGTACTCCCGGAAATTGGGCATGAATTCTGCCATGAAAGCTGAATCAAACATCTCTTCAATCTTTTCCACTTTATCTCCTTCCTCGTTAAACCATAGAAAAACAGCTTGTTCGTTGCTATACGGCCCGAATGGGGTGTCCGCCTTCGTCATGGCATATATAGCCGCTTTTCTCTCAGCCGAATCATGAACAATGTTGTGGATCGTAAGCTAGTTGTTTTCATGTTCAATAATACCGCAGACCATTTTGCACAAAGTATCTTCTCACCTCAAAGTTAGATAATGTCGTCATAAGCACTGGGAACAAGCGTTCCAGGTCTTTGCGTGAGCGGGTATGTTTTCCAGAGTTGAATGGCAGTGCAGTTTGCGTGCAATCAGCCGAGAAGGTCGGCAAGAAAGCCTCGGGAGTCCATTTTCTCCAGCCTTCAATGAACTCTTGAAGAGTTGCAGCTTGTTTTTCAAAAGTTACAGACATTGTTTCACAGGTTTTCCGACAAGGATACGGACAAGTGTCGTAGATAGAATTGTTGTGATCCGTCTTTGCAAGTGGGATTTACAGAGAGCTTTATGATCCGGCTCACAAAATTTTCTCGGATCTCAATTTTATCGAGGTATCAGCTCGGCATTCCGATATTGCTCAAAACGGCTCGACTTCGGATGATACCGTACTCGCAGGTCGGGATCTCGGATACTAGAGGAACTTTTCTAGCGCACCGCTGCCCTGAGAGCCATAAACTAAGTGATAATTCTGTTCTTCTCAACAAATGCACATTTCTCTCTTAGATACAAGCTCGATAATAGTTTTATGTGGTAGCAACATCTGGCTGCTTTCGGACATGACTTTCCTGGAAATGATTCCTCGTCCGACGAAGACGTACCATTCCACGACATACGACCGTATCTCTAAACGACATGGCTTCGACGGCAAAGGCAAAACGGTACTGATTACTGGCGGCGCAACCGGTATCGGCTACAGTCTCTCCAGAGCTTTTGCTGAGGCTGGCGTTGCCCGTATCGCCATTATCTCGCGGTCTCCAGTGTCACAGGTACAGGCGAAGGCAGCTCTGGAACGAGCTTACCCATTGATCAAGATACTGTTATACACAGCTTGCATTACAGATGAGGCTGCGATCACTACGGCTCTCCGGGATATTGGTAGCATTGATGTCCTTGTCAATTGCGCTGCAGTTTACCATCGACGAGCAAAAGCGACGGAACTTGACATGAAGGATGTGCATGATGTATTTGACATCAATGTCGTCGCCGCGTTCAATCTTGCAACGGCATATCTCGCAATGCCCATACCAGTGGCTGGCAGCAAGACAATTATAAACATCTCCTCGGCTGCAGGCCAACTCCGCAGTCCATTGCGGTCTGCCTACGGCCCCAGCAAAGCCGCCGTAACACAAGTGATGCAGCATCTAGCATTTGAGCACTATGATGATGGTGTTAGGATCTTCTCGTTTCATCCTGGTGCATTTTACACACCTGCCTCCTCTGAGATTTATTCCAAAGATGCACTCCACTGGGAAGACATCAATCTGCCAGCACACTTTGCTCTCTGGTTGGCTGGACCAGAAAGCTCTTTCCTGAACGGCAGGTATTTGTGGGCCAATTGGGATGTCGACGAATTACTCGAGTTGAAGGAGAGATTGCGCGAGGATCAGCGATTTCTAACAATAGGGCTAGTTATGTAAAAACTGGCCACCGTCACAGCATGGCTGAACGGTACCTGGACGGTCCAAGGGCATACATTTAAGTGAGCGGCCGCGAACCACACTTGCCACTTAGTTTAATTAATTATTTTACTAAACACGGTTTCATTTAAAAAAAAAATTAAGTAGCAAACTCATGACTACTTGGTCAGTTTTTAGAGTTTGTAGTCCAAATGCCTTGGTATCTTCAATAAGTGTCCCGCTTTCGGGAGCGTTATTGGAGTGAGCTGCTTGCGTTGGGGGCGATAAAACGCTGTCTAATCTGCATTAATCGGGGCATTTACGACCGTTGCATGGTGTTGTAAAGGGCTCGTTGCAAACTACCGAGAATAAGAAGCCATTTAGGCGTGGAAAGGTTACAATACCCCGATCACCGACGGCATGCACTAAGCTGGGTTCCAATGCACCTACATCCGAGAAGCTCTGCGGGCTTGTTCTCCCATCCCAGCCTTACTGTCCAGGTAGCACCTTTTGGTTAAATAACAAGAATAACAGAAAACGGGGGTAAAATAGAAAAATACAACATTGGTCCCTGGTTACAAGAGTCCAGCCTACTGTCCCTTTTTTCCCATCTCCCCACGTCATCCAACACTGCAGAGCTTAAAAATGGCATTTGCTGCCGAGCTAAACTTGACAATACCAAGGAGCGTCTTCTTAAAAGCAGCCCAAGATTTCTACGTCAAGCAGTCACTTCTAACTCTTGCCCTTGGTAGCTTTGTCGCAAGCGCTGTTGTTTTCTTGGCTTATTTATCTTATGCTCCTGCTATTCACAAAAAAGCTCCCAAATTCACATCCGATACGGCATTATTCATTGGATCTTGGGGCTTTTATAAGCGGAGATGGTAGGTGAACCGGGCCGTATTCTTGTCCAAGCTGGTAGCTATCCTGCTAATAATGTGGCTCAGGAGCTTCTGGAAGGACTCTGTGGCGAGGTCCAAGACTGGTCACTTCAGCTTTTGGCTGGGCAAAAACCATGTTGTTGGAGTATCGGGCGAGGTCGCGCGCAAGCACTTCCTAGACCACCCATCTCTGGACCGCATCACTGCGGCACATCTACACGGAGTTGGCCCAGAAATCGTCCCACCTATCCATCCAATCTTCAAGTCAAACTCTGGTAAGGGCCACAGCTACTTCCAGCGGCGTGTTCTTGACTTGATGCAGACGGAGCACCTCGCAGCGCGGCTCCCCAAGGTCGCAAGGGATGCCCGCACCTCCTTCGAGGCACTAGCCAATGACCCGACTGGGATGACAGACCCCATAGATTCCTGCTACCGTCTTGCATTGGCCCAGGGAAGCCGTATGATGTGTAGCGATGTACTTCCGGATAGCCCTGAGCTGTTTAACACTTACGTCAAGCATACATGGACGCTCCAGCATACCAGCAGTGGGCACACCGTGGCTGTTCCCTGGCTGCCGTCTTGGTCACACATGAAGCGTCGCTATTGCCGTTACAATCTCAAGTGTTTATTGACGCCCATCGTCAATGCACGGCTAGAACCAAACGCCCCACGTGCTGATGACGCCTTGCAGTACCTCATTGACAGTGGCGATAGTGCCGACTACATGGTCACCTTTCTCATCAGCATATTGTTCATCTCCGTCGCGAATGCAGGCAAACTGGCTGGCGGCCTGCTGAACATGATATGTTTACATCCAGACTGGCAAGACAGGATGTATAACGAAGTCAAGGCTGCTGCCCAAGCCCATGCGACGAACAAAGACGCGCCTTTGGTTGAACAGCTTGGTACTCTTTCATTGGAAGCCTGGGAACAGTCGTTTCCTTTTATTCAGCGATCCTTCCAGGAAGCCATTCGTATGCATGTTGCATTTCCCATGATACGTCAGAATGTATCTCCGAACGCCATCCCTATTCCAGGCTCAGACGAAGTAATCCCGAGCCAAAGCTATGTTGCTTACAACACGGGCGACGTGCACTACAGCGAAGATTTGTATCCAAGCCCGACGCAGCTTGACCCTGAACGCTTCAGTCCGGAACGCGAGCTCAAGAAGGAGACGTACAGTTGTAAGTAACCTGTCTCGCATGTAGGAATGTCGAATTTCGCGAAACTTTGCCAGCATCTTTCCTACTTTTCTATGAGTTTTGGAGATGGCAGCTGATATTTCTATAGATCTTGGCTGGGGCAACGGGCGTCACCGTTGCGTGGGCCAGCGCTGGGCTAAGCTACAGCAAAACATCATCCTCGCGTACGCGCTGGCCTTGTATGAATGGGGTACTTGCGATGCAGACGGGAAGCCCATTGCAGCCGCTGACCACAAGATAAACCTGGATACGCACGGCAACAGCTTGCCCAAGGGAATTTTCTGCAAATATGAAGCGAGGAAAAATTGAGAAACTGACGCGGCATATATGTAGACCAGGCGAAAGGACACAGGCTGCATAGAAAAGTACAGAGTAGCCGTATAACATGAACAGAGACACTAGTTGATCACTTCGTATGATTTATTTTCTCTAGTCTAAAATCAAGTTTTTGTTTATTTATTTCAGCTATCTAATATTATTATTTCGGGTTGGGTGTGAAACATGCCAAACAATCCGATCTAGCATTAATTGGGACCTCGTTCATACAGTCTGGGCATCACACAATATCAATCGTTTTGACCTCGGGATAGGCCGACTCAAGCTTCTGTGCCTCAATCGTGAGAATTCCATTCTCCATCTTGGCGGACAAGGAATCGACCTGCGCTGGACTAGTCAAGCTCCCCAGGTGCACCTTTCGGTCAAATTGTCCGACGCTGCGCTCCTCTCGGGCAAGCGTCTTGAGGAACTCTTCATCTCCACGTCTGCGTATGGCGCCGACAATTCTGAGTTCGGAAATTTTCTGATCCCAGCTGACGTTGATGTCTTCTTTTTCTGCGCCGGGCAACGACATGCACACCACGAAGGATTTGGCTGTGTCGTATACATCAACTTCGGGCGTCAGGATGTCACGCTGGTCGGCCGTTGCGCTGTGATTGAATGCAGGACCACCCGCCCTGTGCCAGAAGCTATGCGGGTGCTTCGGCGTGTTACCCAATGGTGCAAAACCACCTTGCGGCTTAAAACCTGCCCAAGAGGCTGGTGCATGGGGCCCTTGGCCAGCACCACCCCATTGTGCTTGGGGGGCATTGCCCCATTGTCCAGAGGGATTTGCACCACTGTGTACGTGGTGCCCAGCAAAGGGGAACTGTGGTGCATTGTACGACGGCCATTGCCTCTCCAGGTTGTTATTTCTATTTCCCTCCTGACGGCTATTCCCTGCTTCTTGCTGCGGTGCGTGTGGTGGACTTCTAGGGCCATCGGCAGCCGAGTTCAATGAGGCTAGCCAGCGATTGTGTGCATCGCGTGCACTGCTGCCACTGTACGGTGCGGAGGGGAATAGCGGATGGGACAAGCGTTGCTCCAGTGTATTGTCAGACACTTGGTCCCAGTATGGTGCAGATTGGTTGTATTCGCGGATATGCGACATTGTGTCGTTAGATAGTCTTGGAAGTTGCAAAGAAAATGGAATAGAGTGAAACAGTTGGGGATTTTTCTCAGAGAACTGTAAATCTTTTTATTTGCTTTGATTGTATCGTCGTGATTGAAGAGCTTGAGCGCAGTGAATCGTGATCTTATATAGACAGTGGAAAGGCTGTATACTTGGTGTCTTCCGTATAAGTTGCGGCGATTGCCTGCAACCCTC
Source organism: Zarea fungicola (assembly GCA_900169235.1). Taxonomy (NCBI): domain Eukaryota; kingdom Fungi; phylum Ascomycota; class Sordariomycetes; order Hypocreales; family Cordycipitaceae; genus Zarea; species Zarea fungicola. The sequence continues at coordinate 75,680 of FWCC01000158.1, forward strand.
TCGGAAGTTAGCCTGGTCCGCCGCAGGTCATTGGCAGTTGCAGGGGGTGGTGTTAACTCCCGTAAATCCCGAGTCCTGTCGATGCTAGTTCCGGCTCGCTCAGGCAACATCCACGCACACAGGTAGTGTTAGCTTAAGAATAGCACCATTTGTAACTGTAGCAAGCGCTAAAGCGTGACGCTGTGGCGAGCGCGAGTTAGAATTTGTTACAAACAGGTTTCCGAGGAGCAGAGTACACGATGGCACGACAAGGTAGTTAATGTCTATCAGGCTATAGGTAAGGAATAATGTACCAAGCCCGCGTTTAGACGTAAACTTTTTTTTTGTTTTGGCGTGGCAGTTGACAGCTGGCAGTTGTCAATAGTTCAGACTGTCGCACTTATTCGAAGGTTGTAATTGTTGCCGTCAGGCAGTTATCACAGCGCGTCCTTTACTGACACGCCAAGAGTGCGCTACCCTACGACGACACAAGAGAAAGAAGGTGGTTACTTTACTGTAGCTAATAAGAATTACTTTAAATTCAATTAAAACATAAATATTTTCTGCTGCAGTAGCTACCGACTTGAGAGTACAGAGGACTATTGAGAGGAGTATCGAGAGTGTAGTTAGTTCAACCATTCCATCCTGCTGGAGTCTCAGTGGAGGGATCCTCAGTCGACCATGCGAACCAGTCGAATGTGGTATCCCAAAACGGGTCATTTACGAGGCCAAATTTATCATCCAATGGAGCATCAAAATTGTCACCGCTGGCGATGTTCCACGCGGCTTGTGGTGGTATTGACCTCATCCCTGGCTGACTTGAGTCCGATTCCTGCATTGATGCATTTTGTTCGCCTTTCAAAGTTGCAGCGGTTAGCAGTGATGGTGTGGTTGGTATTCGGGCAATTTGCTTACCCTGAGAGTGCAGTGTTGCTCTGGCATGCTCCACCATCCGCGTTGTGATACTTTGTAATTTTCCAGCAAGTGAATTCCGTGAGCGCAATTGACTAAGAAATCTCGGCAAGTGCTCAATTGCCTCTACCAACTCTTTACTCACTCCACTGTCAGCATCAGGCTTGATCACAATCTCGCCCCAGAGCGCCCCAAACGCAGCCAATGGGCAATGCAAATACTGCCAGAGGAGACAATGAAATGACTCTCTCTGGGCCATTATTCTGCCACCAAACTTGGGTAGAAGATTTAGCAATTCTTGTGCCGGGTGGATGGCCTTTGGCCGTAACCTTTTGCTGGATACTGTCAGTAAGACTAGAAGCGAAAGGTAATGAAAATGGAGGGTCTGCAAGCCGAAATCTACCATTTCAATGTCGTTTACAGCGAGAAATGGCTTTTCTACGAGTGCAGCGGCCTCCAGAACCTAGAGGGGCTACAGTAAGTTACTGCTTAATATGGATCCAAAGGGTAACTATCCCACCTGTTTCGCCTTATGATGCCAGGACTCGAGGCTCTTTTCGATGGCTGAAGCTCTCTCGCCATCTGGTCCATAAAGGCTTTGCCAAATATCAGCCCTTACGCGCGATAGCAGATGCATCTGATTGTTGTAGTGCGCCTCGAACAACACATAGCCCCCATCAGAGCGACGACTTTGCTGCCGAGCTGCAGCCTTTTCCAATGAGGGCAAGGAAATTGCATTGCCCATTTCACGGTGGAATATTGGCGGCCTGCACAGGATGAGGGCAAGCTCTTTATCCAGCAGATTCAGACGCCAGAAAAGAGCAGTTCGCCTTTCGCTCGTAGCCGAGTCAAGACTCCAATGGGTGATGCCTAGTGCCTGTAACATGACACATGCCTTTGTAACGAGGGACCAGCTAACTGACGGAGTCATGAATTCCTCGGCATAGAAAACCATGATGATCAGAGCTTGGATACTCGTAACGGCTGGTTCAATCAGTAGTCTTACATCATTGAATGCCAGCCAGAGGTTATTTCGCAGTTGAGCCTTGGTTAACTCATCGGACGCATCACTGGAGAACTCAACACTCAGTGCGATACTATAAAACATAACCAACCAAGCTCGATCCTGCACTTGATGTGGGCACGATGATGCTAACTGCTGGAGCACCTCTGGGGGTGCCGACACAAGAAGTAATTTTTCTCTTTCGAGTGTGGTAACAAATTCTATTATACACGGTCAGCATAACTTTGTGTAGTATTGATATCAGGACGAACGGACCATGTAGCCAAGATTGAATTTGCTCCTCGCTGAAAGGGGTCGTATGAGCTACAGGCTCACTCAGCTTCTCGAAAGCCTCTGAACCCTGCCAGGCACTCGCATATTCTTCAAGGAGTGCGCCTATGGCCCTTATCGAATGCTGGCTTCGGGACGGTATATGCCGTTGTAAGTGCTCGTATGCTGTTCCGACCCGGTTGCCTGATGGCGGCCCTGAGGGCTCTGGATCTGAGATTGCGGGTGGAGCTGACGTGGACGCCGGCGCCGCCACTGGAAGAGCGTCTGTACCTCGTTGATTATGCCTCCTGCTGCGTCGAATGACTCCTGAGCGAGAATATAGGCACTGTATCCCTTCAGTTTGGCAGCGTTGGCATCCTGAGCGCTCTCTAGAACATCCAACCTATATGCTGGCAGTTAGATTTTACAACGAGCCGATATCCAGCGCCACTACAGGGGGTTGGGCCGAACCTTGCGGGAGCGGCATGAATCGCACTAGCACAGCGGGCGAGGGCTTCTGGTTAGCACAAGTCGAAACAATTAATGTACATTGCGACGTACAGAATACTGGGCAACTGCTTCAGGCATCGCTGTGAAATGATGCGTATCACAGACCAATGGGGAAACCTTTGTTGATTCACCACGCCGTTTGTGGTTGTCTCGGAGGTTGTGCCAAAATAAATTTGGTGGCGTCTTGTAAGTGAAGGGATGAGAGGTCTCTTACGCCAGGGGAGTGGGCGACGGCACTTATGTAACTCACGAGTATCTTCCGTAACCCCCGACAGATTGGCCCACACGCAAGAGCGAGGGTGAAGCCGAGACGCGACAGCTTTACTTGCTCCTCGGTGAATATTCATGTAACTGAACAAATTCCGGCCCGGGCTCTCGTCCAGGCTTTGCCTTGAAAATGGGTCTAGGACTCCAACCCTGCATTCTTTTAAATAGAGAGCTTGTGCGTCAGAGATGCCAGCCGTACTCGTTCCACTCCAATACAAGCGACTTTACTCTGCGAGATAGTCTGTTGTGCATTTTGTCTGCTACCACTTGTACTGCCAACTGAAAACAAAACGATCGCATTTCTGAATTAGGTACGGCCAAGCGGTGTCGCCATGCCGCCCCCAAAAAATACCAAAGAGCTCGATCTGCCGGCAAATAGCAATGCAGGGGATGAAGAGAAGAACCAGCCTCTCGGCGACCTGCCAAAATCATCCTCATCCAACGGTGGTACAATTAAGCCTGAGAATCCAAAACCAAGCGAGCCAGCCGATCAGCTATCACCACTAAAGACCTTTTTACTCATTGGCTCTGTTTTCTTGGCGATGTTCCTCGTTGCAGTGGACAGGACAATCATCTCGACTGTAGGAAGACTCTCAACCAAATAAACATTACATTTCACAGATGCTGACCCCATTTCCAATAGGCTATCCCTCAAATTAGCGATGAATTTAATTCTCTCGACGATGTTGGTTGGTACGGAAGCATCTATCTTTTGACCTGTTGCGCATTCCAGCTTTTGTTTGGCAAACTCTATACAATCTACGACGCCAAGCTTGTTCTTCTTGCGAGTATTGTTCTGTTCGAGGTGGCTTCCGCCGTTTGTGGAGCTGCCCCTACCTCGGCAGCATTCATTGTTGGAAGAGCAATCTCCGGCGTCGGGTCTGCTGGCATCTTTGCCGGAACTGTAGGTTCCTCACTCTCTCCCCTTTCCCCATGCCGAATCATCTTCTTACAAAATGATTACCTCTCTAGATTGTAACCATCGTCCATACCATTCCTCTAGCAAAGCGCCCGACAGTCCAGGGATTAATGGGCGCTATCATGGGCCTTGCCACGGTCATCGGCCCTTTGGTTGGCGGTGGCTTTACTTCAAACGTGTCTTGGAGGTGGTGCTTTTACATTAACCTTCCCTTTGGTGGTGTGGCAGTGATTGCCATTATCGCGTTCTTCCATGTCCCAAACAAACGACCTAACGGCAAGCTGTCCTTCATGAAACAGCTAATGATTCTTGACCTTCCTGGCACCATTGCCCTCGTACCGGCCGTCGTTTGTCTTCTGTTAGCACTTCAGTGGGGTGGCCAGCAGTACGCTGTAAGTTGCTTGCGGCAATGCAAGAGGATCGACTCGCTAACAACCGGCAGTGGAATAACAGATACATCATTACACTATTGACTCTAATGGCAATTTTCTTTATCGCCTTTGTCCTGGTTCAAATCTTTCTACCCAAGACAGCAACTGTGCCACCGCGCATTCTTCAACAACGCAGTGTCGCAGCTGCCTTCCTTACCACGATCGCAGTAGGGTCATCGCAGTATATTTTTGGTAAGAAACTGATGTACCTCCAAAAGAGAATATACACATGAATTCTAATGATTTGCAGTATACTACCTCCCCATCTGGTTCCAGGCTGTCAAAGGCATCTCCGCGGCGCAGTCGGGCATCCATCTCCTCGGTCTCATGATGGCGTTTGTGCTGTCGTCTATTGTTGGTGGCCTCTTGAATCAAAAAATAGGATACTACACAGTACTGGGGATTTCTGGGGCTTCGATCATGTCTGTTGGAGCTGGGCTACTCACAACGCTGCAGCTTACCACCAGTCAAGGGAAGATAATTGGGTATCAAATACTCTACGGATTTGGCATGGGTCTATGCTTCCAAACTCCCAATCTCGCCACACAGACCGTCCTACCGAAGCCGGACGTTCCAATGGGTATCGCTTTGATGTTCTTTGGCCAGCTTCTGGGTGCAGCCGTGTTCCTCGCCGTAGGTCAAAACGTTCTTGCCAACCAACTTTTGAAGAGGCTTTCCGGCATCGATGGTTTTGACAAATTGGAGCATCTCATTTTGTCCGGTGGTATCACCTCTGTGATAGACGCTGTACCATCTTCGCTGCGAGGCACGGTCCTGTCAGCCTACAATGCGGCTTTACAGCAGGTGTTCATCATCGGACTGGTTTTATCGTGCCTTGCAGTTCTGGGTACGGCGACCATGGAGTGGAAGAGCATCCTCAAAAAACCTCAGCCCACACCTGGTTCTGAGGCAGGCACAGCACCGCAAGCCGGAGCAGCTGCCGGGCCCTCTGTCGGTGACAAGCCGTAGGAACTTGCAGAGTGGCTCCTCTCCTAGCTCAGGGTAGTCCAAGGTCTGGGAGAAGAAAATAACTAACCAAATCAGAACAGACCAAACAAAGAAAGGTAACACACAGAAGGATCGTCAGAACTGGGCCTACATTAGTGATGGATGTATATGTAGGTTTGAGAATTGACGAGTGGCCAGTATAAGTGTTTGTTTGCGTGTGTTCCAGGAATTGGAGCACAGTTTGATCAACTATGGGCATTCTTTTTTTTTTCTATGTAGAATTAGGTAAAAGTAATGCAGGCATTGCCGAAGCGCGCATCTTGTGTTAGCAGGCACATATATTTTCAGCGGCAGTCCCTGCCGAATTAATTAATTAATCAGACAAAAATAAATCATTATTTATTCAACTATTTGGGGAAAAAAAGTATGTCTGGTGTCGTCTAATTCTCGCCAAAAAGTACTGAAGATTATCCATTTCCCAATTCTCGATTTCTATAGACTGCACGGTCTTACTATGCCCAATCTCCATCCAAAAAGTCTGCAATGCGCTTTCCAGCGACAATATCCTTGTGAATTTCTTCAATCGTCCAGGATTTGAACTTGTGTCCAGGGGGGAAATTGGTGTTCTCGAATTCAGCACCGGACACCAAATGGGCAAACGCTTGTCCATATTTCTCGTACGCATACGCCTCAGGGTCATGCCTGAATATCCACTTGGGAAAACGAATTCGCATATCTTCAGGGCTTCTTTTCATCATCTCTTCCTTGCTGGCGGCTGCAAGACACTCCGCGTTGACAAAGGACAGCTTCTGGACGCAGCTAACGCGCTGGTACCGAAGCAGGTTGTAGATGCGCGCTCCCATTGGGGAGCCTTTCTTGGCTCCAGCGGAGCATGAGATTTGCAAACATGAGGCTAGAGTCACAGCATCTTCCAGCGCCAGAGTACCACCGCTGATGGATGCAGGAATGGTGCTGTGCGCTGCATCGCCAACCTGCACAACCCGGCCGCCCTTTGACACCCACTCACGGCGAAGATTGCGCCAGAGCAGGGGCCAATGTACAATTGCATGGTCTTGAGCGTTTGATAATATGCATTCTATGGCTGGATGCCATCCAGGGATACGACGAAGTATCTCAATCACGTCGCCTGGTTTAACATCAGCATCCCAAGACTCAATCGGTTCGTTGCCGCCCAGCTGAAGGAAGCTGTCACGCGGTGTGAGTCCAAAAGCCACAAAGTCTGGAGCTATGAAAAGGCCAAGATGCATGCCAGGTCCGATCCAAAACTCGTGATGCGAGTCACCATTGGCCACGACAGCACCCCATCTCGTCTTGAATGCCTCATGACGAAGTGCCAGTTCTGTAGGAAACGCCGTGCGGTAGACAGACATGCCGCTTAAATGAGAAGGTGTATTTTTGCCGGCAATTAGAAGTTCAGAGCTTGTCTTGTTCGCGTCTGCGGCTACGACAATGTTGGCCACTCGGACGCTGCCATTGCTCGTCACCACGCCACCTACGTCAGCTGCTTCATCCTCAAAATACTTTTCGACCCGCTGTCCATATTCAATCTCGAGACCTAATTTGGCCACTTGTCGCAGCAGCATTTGATAAAAAGTCTTGCGCCTTTGGTGCGGAGCTGCATAAGGAATGCCTTCCCACGCAGCCGCATAGTCGGGGTCATTGTGCCCGAGGGAAGTTGGTCCAAGAATTAGATCACCACTATGACTATAGTAGTACATAATGCTGTCTGTTTTCGCTTCTTTGAGTTCCTCACACATATCTGGCCAGTGACGGAAGGCCCGCAATGCAGATGGGCCAATTACAATGACATCTCCTACAGTTGAGGGTCAATTGCATTGGCATCAACTCTGAGGCGGGTATATTGCGTGCGAGGACTAACCAGTGTATACCGGAGCATCACTTCGCTCTAGTATTCCAACAATATTATGCCCTTTTCTCCAACACTCAAGAGCTGTCATCAGGCCGGCTGGACCAGCACCGACAATAAGTACATCAAGACCAGTCTCTGGGTGTCGGTCAGGCAACCGGCTCGACGTACTCGACTGCCAGTTTTCTGGGTGGAATTCATCTTTGGTTCCATCGAAGAAAAAAGGAGTTGGCATTTTTGGAGTCCTAATGATTATCAAGAACAAGTATAGCGGAGACAACTTGGGCGCGAATGTGTTGTAGATGTTGTCCAGTTACAGCTTCTGCGCGGATCCAAACAGCAAGGGATCAGAGTTGAACAGTCGGCGTGAAACCTGGAAGATGTAAATTTAATAGAAGAGATCTGAAGAACCCAGAATACAAGTCAATTCACTACTTGTGTTCTGGTTTTGGTTTTTTGTGACTATAATGCAATTCTGCGCTGAACCTTGCGACATTGGAGCGCCGATATCATGGCAGGAATACTTCTCGGTAACACCAATGCGAGCATCATTCAATCCGCCTTTGACCCGAATGCCGGCGGAATACAACATTTAACAAGAAAATATTCTATTTTTCACCCTGTGATTTAAAAACTTCCGTACCGATGATCCTCGGCATCTTGGATAGGCGAAGAATATAGCTCGTTCTAAATCTAACGGACATGGCCGGCGGAAAGAATCATGTACGCCAAACAATACCCGTTAGTTCTCTTTTCTCGCTTGGATGCACACTATTATAACTTCAGTACCACTGAATATACACCGGAGCACTCGGGTGCGCTGTGCATAACTTCACTCAATTTTACGTCTATATATGGTGCGAGATTGTTACGCAACTCACGCACTGGTGAAAGATTGCGCTATTATCCTCTTCCAACCAAACCACTTCCAGTCTGCGCAACGATGACTGTACAAAAAGCAATTTCCGAGTCATCGGCAGATGTTTTCACCAGGAACAAGGCTTTCTGGAACAATTACCTTAACGGGCGACCTGCAGCTCCGGACATCTTTTTTAGGCGACTCTTTCGCTACCACCAAGAGCACCACGGCAGCTTCGGCACTGTCCACGACGCGGGAGCTGGAAATGGTCCATACTCTGAGAAATTGGGATCCAAGTTCGGACATGTCATCGTCTCCGATATTGCATCTGACAATGTTGCCTTTGCTAAAGACAGATTAGGCATGAACGGGTTCAGCTACCGCGTGGGCCGTCTCGAAGACAGCGAGGGCATTCCTGACGGTAGCGTGGATATGGTGTTTGTAACCAACGTGATGCATTTTCCGGACCAGAAACGGGCCATGGAAGTCATTGCCAGGCAGTTGCGGCCCGGCGGGACATTTGCCTGCGCGACCTTTGGAGCTGCCCATTTCGCGTCTGCGCAGGTGCAGGATATCTATGTGCGAATCAGTCAGGCAGGAGCGCGACTACTTCTGCAGACACTCCAGGACCCCGAAAAATTAATCGCAGCCATGGTCAGGACTCGGGGCAATTGTAACATTGCCCCGCTGGACGAGGACCTATTTGTGCGTGGTGCGCAACGTATCCTGCTGAATATGCCCGAGGAAGGCATAACATCGCCATTGCCTCCAGAAATTGAAGTAGAAGAGGAGCCTCTGTATGATGGTGCGAGTGATGTTATAGTGAGGGAAGCGGAGGATGGCTGGGGCTTCGTCATGGATCTAGTTGATATCCGAGACCACATCCAGTCATTTCCATTCGGCCGGGATGTGGAGACGGTTCTTCCAGACTTGTGGTCTGAAATGAAAAAGGCTGTCAAAGATGAGCGAGTCCACGGCCACTGGCCGGCTAAGATCATCCTGGCGACCCGAAAGTACCCTGGCTGATTGACACTGCAGGAAAGCGGGTGTCGTTGGATCTGGGTCCGGTTATCCGTTCGGTGCATATGGGAAAACATGACAAAATCGGCACTCCGACGCAAGTCCCAGCCACCATTTTGAATTCCACCGAATTTACCGAAGGCGTGAATAAAAATACCGATATACAAAGGGCGGCGTAATTCTGATCCGGCATTCATGCCAAGTAACCCCGATTCTGCGGTGAAGTAAGTCGCGGCTTGAAAACCAAGCTCCCATATAATTAGAAATGGATAGAGAGACGTCGTTGGGCAATATACATTCTTTATGAGCCGTTGAGTTCCAAACGTTCAATGCTAACAACATAATGCCCGCTCCAGCAGAAGTTCAAGCGGCAACTCTTGATAAGTTTATCGAAAGTTGGCGTAGATGGTCACCTGATGACTTTCTTGCCACTTGGTCTGAAGACCTAAACTTCACGACGCTGCCCTTCAGCTACGGCAAGCCCACACGGGCCAGACCGCAGCTGGAGCCGCGTTACCGCCTCCTCATGTCAACTTTGAAAAACCTCGAGGTGTGGAAACAGGAAGCCCATGTTTTATCAAAAACCACAGAAAAGAAATCAGGAAATTTACTAACACTTATGTACACAACAATTTAGCTCACGGTGCACAACGTCGTTCACGACAGTGCGAATAGCAAAGCTGCGATTTATGCACTCGTCAAGGCAGACACGGATTTTGGGCCATATGAGAATGAACAAGCTGTCTTCATAGCATTTGATGAGAGCGGCGAAAAGGTCAGCAAGATTGAAGAGATGAACGATACTGCCTTTAGGCAGGCTTGGGATCCAAAATACTACGAGCATATAGGTTGGGGTCAGCCACCAAAATAGTGATTTGTCATGGTGCCACCAGTTGTGTCAAGCCGCTGGCAAGAATAGGCCTGATAGATAACGCCGTTGCTGGAAGCAAAAACCAGAGACTGCTTCTCACTCTCTTGGAATAAATTTGGTTGTTGATAAAAACGCTACGTATCACCTACGAAGCGGCCCTGTTGGCTATACTGTCGTCGTATTTTTGTGCTTGCCATAACCTCCTTTCCCAGTCTGGAGCATTGATATAAATAAAAGTTAGGACATTAAATTATTATGCTGAATACCAGACTTCCTGGCGCAGGATGAAGACTAACACCAGGCCACTCACCATGCTAACCACCCACTTAGTCATATTCAGCTGCTAATAACGCATGATCAAAGTAGTTATGGCTTCGGTGGTTTTGAGAGCAATTGAAAGCGTTACTGGAGTTGCCTCATGGGTGAAATGGGACCGGTCATGCCATCGCCCGAAACACCGATTGATCCGGAAGACTAGTTTCGATATCACGAGTCATAGTTGCATAATTACAAGCGTTCAAAGGGCCGGTCCGACTTCAATTCGACGTAACTAACAATGTATCGGTGCATTCCTAAATTTCGGCTTGCTCACCCTGTTGCATCCCGACCTTCCGCTTACAACCCAAGTTGCAAGCGGCAGTTAAAGCCAAGAATCCGCACCCACCGTTAATTCGTAGAACAATTTGGACGATCAAGAAGAAGAAAAAATCAGAAACGGACATTTCGCAAATTACTGCAAGCAATGCCATCTCAAGTATCAGCCCCAGCCCGTGCGGCGCAAGTTGTCTTGTCAGAGAAACATATTGGCATTCTCGGCGATACCAAACTCAGCAGTGAGAGTGTCAGCGAAGCCAATCGTTTGCTGCAAAAAAATCATGAGGAGTGGCACATGTTCTTTCGTGATCGCGCCGGACATAACCATATTGCACATTCTATTTTAACCTGTTTAGCACTCGGTGCGGCTCCGCAGGACATTCAGCGCGCATACGACGATGGTGTGGGCATCCAGCGGCCAATTCCTGAGGTTGACGATGACATTGTCAAGAGACTGGCGGACGACGATTTCATGTACGAAGCTCTAGGCACCATCACCCAATATGCATCTTTTCTTGTATTCTTCCAGGCCCATATCGAAGAGCATGGGTGGAAAGAGACCGTCAACAAGTACATCTTTTCTCGCAGCAAAGTCGCCGAAAAGATGCTGGCACGCATGTATGAAGGTGCATACCACCCCGTGATTCATCTCGGCCTCGGTATTGAGTTCCAGCAGCCCAGCATCGTTGCCGAGGCGCTGGCACAAGCCGCAGCCCATGACGACAGCAATATCAGCATGCTGTTTGAGGCCTGCGAAGCACAAGCTGGCATCTCATACCCAGCGGAGAAGCCCAAGTCTTTGATCCAGCTCGTGCACGAGGCGCGCAACACGGACAAGATCCGCAACGCACCCGTCTGGCAGGACTTTGGCAACAAGATGCGGGACGGAGTTGTGGGGAGGGCTTGCATGGAGATGGCTATGCTTGCCTCTCAGTTTCAGATAAAGCCCCAGGACCTGGAACGACGCACCGCCGAGATGATCAGTACCTGCGCCTACATGGCCGGCGCGAGCCAGCGAACGGGCCGGAAGCGCAAGATTGACTTCTTTTACATGCATGCTGTGACTAGCTCCATCTTTTTCAGCGTCATTATTAAACAAGATTGGATCAAGCTGGAAGACCGTGTCCGCATGGTGGAATGGAAGGGTCGTCTGGATTTGGCGTGGTATGTCGTGAGCGGCTCGGCGGAGCTGCATGCCAGCGCCGTTACTGCCTACCATGACGATTTTACAGATTCCATGGAATGGGACGAGCTGTATGCTGTGGTAAATAAGGAGCATGATGATGGGCATGTTGCGAAACTGATACGGGCGTTGAAGAACGGACAGAATGCAGCGGAGCGTTTCGAAGGTGGTGAGTTTAGTGAGTCGTTTCCAGTTCACGGCGACATGTGGATCAAAATTGCTCGCATGGCGTTGGGAACGACCAAAGACTGCCCAACAGATCAAAAGTTTGTGAATTTCACGGGTTTCGATATGGGCTGGCAGATTCGTCCGGACCTCCAGTAGGGAATTCGACTAGGGAAACAGCCGCATTCAGCGGACGAGGTGAATGGAATGTCGCGAAGGGCTGAAGTAGACAGCAGAGTGAAGGCTGGAGAATGAGCGCCAAATACAGTGTATAGAATAAATTCGGCAGATATTCAATCAGCTATTAAGAGCAATTCATAAAAAGAGAAAGAGAAAAATCAACGAAGAGACGTTCTTGTGTACTCCAACCGTAAGAATAGATGTCGGATGTGTTTTACAGCAACACAGCAACAAAGCAAGGGCTCGGTGTCGGAGGGTTTGAAATTGCTCCTCTAGCCAGCGGATGGTTTTACAGTCTGAGTGGGCTGTAGTAGGATTATTGGAGTACTAGAATTGGGCCACTGTATCCTGGTACGAGCCGGATACCAGCGTTGCCGAAGTAGGGTAACTATAAATATTTTGTTGATATATTCCGAAACAGCTCTGCCCATCTACTGACGCCAGCAATAAGCTCGTGAGAAATTTGAGCCTATCTTTCCGTCTATTAATGAAACGGAGCTCTATAAAACACCGTCTCTGAAGTCTTCCATTTTACTGCACTGTCTGGAAAGCTTCTCCCAAATAAAAGGTCTGTCGATAGTTCAGCGGACCATCTAAAGGGAGATGTTTCTCCTCAGACCGTCCCTCATCGCCGTCGCCACCGGAATCATTGGCTCAGCCTGGTCATCTGGTACGTTTATTCTACCGCTTAGCAATCAGATCTAGCAAATCAAATTGCTCATCGCGTCTTTCGATCGCGCGCCACAGACTAAATCAGTGCTCGTTTAGGTGCCATTGCCTCTGCAACGATCATGGGCGTCTCGGCTGCTATCAACATACCTGATACCGCGGCCAAGACGTGGCGGGAGATTTACTTACACGGTGCCGCTTTGATGCCCAAGGTGGCCGCTATCGTGACGCTGGCGTATAGCTATGCCGCCTACGAGGCATACTGTGCAGGTGGTGTTTGGAAGGGCTACGTTACTGCTGCAGGGTTCCTTATCTCGATTATCCCATTTACCCTAATTTTTATGCGCCATACGAATGTGTGCCTGCACAAGATGGCCGAGGGTAGAGATGTGGCCAAGGAATGGATTCTTGAAGACTTGTTACGCCGATGGAATATTCTCAACATGACCCGCAGCTGCCTGTGCCTCATCTCCAGCATGCTTGGCATGGCCACTATGATTCAGAGCCTACACTAGAAGGCCAATGTTTTAGATCTTGGTACAATATCTTGCAGCATGAATTTCGTGGGGAGGATATAAAACGCGGTTTGGTTCCGGTTAACTTCTCGTTTTCCACTACATCAGAGTAGCAACCAACCCTCCTTGAGTCTCACCATCACATACAAGGTTCACCTACCACATTTGCTTAGTAGAGGGCGCGGTATTGGCCGCAACGCTTCTACTGATAGACATTGTTATAAAGTGCATGCAAATGTCTTCGCAGCTATGGAGGCGCTAAGGAGTACAATATATCGTCTTGCTTAAAAATGTATGGCAAAGTTGAGTCAAGCAAGTGCCATGCCCCAGCTCTGGTCGGCTAGTGATAAGTAAATTTTATGTAGATACATCCTGTCTACGGAGAGCCAACCAAGTCGTTCCTTATCGGCATAATTTTAGCGCTCCCATTTCGTCCTCATTCAACTGGCTTTCAGCTTCGGTACAAAAAGGGACAGCAATACCGGTAAATCTAGTTCGGTTGAGCATTTAGTCAAGGTAGCTAGTAATTAAATCATCCAGTTAGGAACAGTCTCGAGTACGAAAGTCTACTGCAATGTCAGGCCTCTCGTAACTGCGTTAATGCAGTAAATTAAATTTCACTCTTATACTCAGGGTTGAAGTTTGACGCAAGTGTTCAACTCACCGCCTCCGCTTCCCAAGCTCTTGTCGTTATACACATGCACTCTCGGCACGTCGCGCAGGCGCTTGCGCAAGCCTAGCAACCTGGCCAGGCGGCGAATTGCCTCTGGTCAGATCTGCCATGCCATGCATGAGCTTGACAAAATGAAGGAAGTAGGGGTCATCAAATTTAAGAATGAGTTTTATTGTATTCAATCTTCTCTTTATTATGTTATTAAGATGTGAGTAGTGAGTAGTGAGTATTAACATGGTACATGGCAGCGACGGCGGTCTGCTTCTTCACGTCTGAGTAGGTTGTATTTTGCGTGCCACAATAAATGGTCGCTTATCATTGCCTTTTGAAGAGTGGATCTCATCAACGAGAATCTCAAATCCAGCAGACACAATGTATCTTTTGAGATCAGCGGTGTTGAAGCTTCCCACAGATGGAGCCAAGCCAAATACTTGCATGACTGGTATTCCCACCAATCGAATGAGCGGATTCATTTCTCCAACACACGGTGTCTTGCTGATGAATAGTCCTCCGTCTTCCAACATTGTGCGAATACTCTGCATGGTGGCAGGAGTGTCATGCACAAGGTGGAGGTAATTGAAGCCCAGTATGGTGCTGTATTTGGAGGCCTCCGTCGATAGCGCAGCGGCAGTTGTCGCACGAAACTCGAGGCCGGCGATAGCATTTTTCGTGGCTAATTTCTCTTGTGCAATTTCAATCATCTTTGGCGATAAATCCGTAGCGAGGTATCGGGAAACACTTGGCGCAAGAAGCAGCGCGGTTGAGCCTGTTCCACATCCCAACTCCAACACACGGTCGCTATCCTTGAGAAAGCTCCTTGTCTTGTCTAGACTTCTTTCATATCCTTCTTGATCGCCTACTTTGCTCAGTGAGTATTTCTTCGCTGCACCATCCCAAAACTTTGTGTCGTTTTCGACTGTCATTGTGCTCCAAGGTAAAATGGTAGGAGGAGGTTGTGGAAGGAGAGTATGGGTATGGAATGTGTGAGGGACGTGTCTGCCGCACCGCAACAAATTTACAGAAGAAAGACTGGTCTTCATCGTGTAACACCTGACGCTGAGATTGTGTCTTCTATTTTGCTTGGCATCTGAGGCTGAAGTGGACAGGTGGCCATTGCCTCCGAGGCAAACAATCAGGTTGAAACGTACAAGCCAAAATCAAGCTCAGCCGCTCGCCATGCCAAGTTTATTAAAGCTGCCATTGAATGAGTCAGAGTCAACACATTTTAAGCCATCAAATCGTTTCTTGTATTAGTTTTCTCATCAACAATGGTTTGACGGCCGAGATGATGGCACCAAGATGGTAACTATTGTTATAAAAATAAAATAAAAAATAAAAGCCACAGCCCATGTTCCTCCGTACCAAGGATTGTTTCGAGAAAGTGTAGACTGAGTTTTTTGCAAGGCTGACAAGAGCAGTCCTCTACATTCATACCAGTTTGGTAAGTGCATGTGAAGTTGGCGTAATGCTCAGGACGCTCCACTTGAATAAATATTTAAATGGCCCGTGTATACTCGGAAACCATCGCTGTTTGGCTTAGTTTGAACCTTGCGCCAGTTATTAGCGTAACTGTCGTCGCATCAATCCTCGTCAAAAGGAAGACTATGTTGTAAGTTTAACAGCCCAAACAGTAGCAACAACAATGAGTGCGTTAAAGTGGCTAGGCGCAGCGTGAACCAGATAGTATTTCTCCAATTTTGGTAATTTATAAATACTGCAGCGCTTCGTCGTCGTTGTACAATTTGGCTGAGGACATTTAGACATCACCCCAGACTGGACCCTAGCAGCTCGGGATCTCGATGTTGAGCTCAAGTGGCGCTTGTTACTGTTAGAAATTCTCAGCGAAGTTAATTTTCCAACGCTTTTCTTTCCTTGTCTTCCGTAGAGTCTGCCGTTGACCAACCAGTGGTTTTGTTCCTCGTCGCTATATGATTGGTGGCGCGGATGTAGAGTTTCAATGGTCAGGAATTCGCGGGTGGATGACACTACATCCCTTTCGTCTGCACCCATGTAGCTCAGAAATGCAATAGGCATTGTAAATTAAAATAATTATCGCTGCTGAACAGAGATACGTGGTTGGGCGGAAAACTTGCTTGAGCAGAGAGATGATCGACAGGAGGCAGCCTCGCTTGCCCCAAAAAACGGCCATTACGCAGGGACGCGTTTTAAACAACAGAAAATAGAGTAATGGCTATAATTATCCTATGCTATAATGTAATAAATATTATATTTCTCTCTAATGTTACGTCTTTCCAGATGTAACAGACTTCTTCACCTCTATAGCCATGTTTCTAACGACACTTCTCTCGTTGGCTATCTTGGCCACTCGACCGATCACTACTCCAATCTAGCTTCATGGGTGACGTTACATGTCCATACAGATGTCGTCGAGTCTTCTACGAGACACAAAATACAGAGATTGGTGTTGAATAAATTACAAACGTAACCGAAATCTTGTGTGAACATATTGATACGCTTGGAAAACGAGGCGAATGGGCGAAGTCGGCCATTTTTGTTGTCCAGAAGGTATAACCAATCAAGAATTAAATATTTCCCAAAAACGATGCCCTGGCCCCATTCCACCATTAGTCATTAAATTGTATTCACCGTGGAATACAAAAATACGCAGAATGATGGGCTCACGTCATTTGTCGTGCAGACGCTCCACGATATCACGTACCAGCAGCGGAAACGCACAGCCGCCTTCTCGCCAATTACCCCAACTACATGGCGCCCAGTGACAGTGGACACCAAGTTGATGGAGAAAACGTGCGGCTACTTATACAATTAAGCAGGTATAGGACTCCGGCTGCGTAATCCGTAAAGGGCTGGGTATTTACGAGTCAAGACCGCAAGAGAGGAGGATGGGCGAATATCATTACCAACTAGAGGGTGTGTGGATATGTGCAAGCCATCGCTTGAGTTATCCAAACCAGAAGGGGCTAACAAACTAGAGTTTTAGTCCCTCGGTGCCACCAATATTTGTTCGATCAGATATCTAAGTGAAAGCTTGGATGTGGTGCTTGCCGAGAAAAAGAACGCAGTTGAAGGTTGCATGGAGGACTAGATACATTGAATCTTTTAATTTTGTTTCCCTGTCCCGTTTTTCTGATTATAATTATTTTCTTTTTATTACTTAATCTATTGTTTTCATTTAGCTTGCGATTGAGTTCCCATCAGGCTTGGTGGCAAAGCTTGATACGTAGAGTCGAAAATGTGGCTTTTGATCCAGAGCCAGATCCAGGCTGGCGGCAAGCACGCGATCAGTGACCTCTGATGAAGTATCATGAATATTTTGCTTCAGATTTTGAAACATAAAATTAAGACCTCCGCACACACTGCTACAATATTATTCTTGTGGATCTTGTGGATCTTGTGGCGATGAATTCAAGCCTTGCACATGACAATGATATCTCAATACCAACCCAAACACTCTTGACACTACGCCACAGTTTCCAGAGGGCTATAGACTGGGTTTTTGAATATAAATGAGTCTTTCGAAGAGAATAAACTTTTTCTGGGAAAGTTTTCAACTTGACAATCCCTCCTTTGCAACACTCTCTGTCACCAACATCGTCATCTCGAACCTACATCGCTCCCAGACGCTTCTTCCTCTCAGTACAACTCCTGAAAGGACTTTTATCCACATATAATACTGCCCAAAAAGTCATGGTTGCAAAGGAAGTTATCCGCATTCCCGCAATGGAGCCCATGCTGGAGAAGAATGGGCAGAACCAGGCTAGAGAGGACTTCATCCCTCTTACTATCGCGGACTGCCGAGACGATAATTGGAATTGTGCGGTTGTAGGAGATACTAGACACGCCCACGAAGGTAGAGCAATGTCCGTCGAAGTTTTAATTCGTCAAGAGATCTCAACCTCGAGCTCCGAGATTTCATGCGCCGCAGAGAAGCGCTCATCGCCGCCGATCCTCTGTCTCGGCGCAGCCAGAACTGGTACCGCCTCTCTCGGTGCTGCACTCAACGAACTCGGCATTGAGCGCGTGCATCACGGCCTCAAGGTCTTCAAGGAGGCCTGGCAGTGGGACTTTTTTGACCTTGCCGCCGATGCCACCTTCCCCAACCTCAAGAGCTACACGGGACGGCCATTTACGCGCGCCGACTGGGACTACCTGATGCGCCACTACGACGCCATTACCGATCTTGGCTCCTTCTTCGCAGTCTCGCTGCTCGCCGCGTACCCCGACGCCAAGGTCATCCTCGTCGAGCGTGACATTGAGCGCTGGCACAAGAGTGTCAGCGTCCTCTTTGAGCCGTGGACGCACCGCAGCAGACGCCTCGCCATGCGCATCATTGGTCCGCTGGCCGAGAGCAAGTCCGGTCTGGCCTCGTTCAAGATGTGCATGGGCTGGACGGAGTCTGAGAAACCCAAGGCCCTCTGTAAGAATGCGCGTGCGGCCTACGTCAGGCACTACGAGACTATTCGCGCCACGGTGCCGAAGGAGCAGCTTCTCGAGTATAGACTCACGGACGGGTGGGAGCCGCTCGCCAAGTTTCTCGGCAAGAAGGCGCCCGGCCCGGGGGTCCCGTTCCCGCATGTCAACGATGCCAAGGAGTTTAAAAAGGTGGTGGATAATGGCGCCAAATACTTTCTCAAGAAAGCGACCAAGAATTTCTTCCGGCCGTGCTTTTGGCTCGGCTGCTCTCATGAAGCCGATGCACACCGCCAGTAAAGCAGACACGTTTTTGTCTTTTCGTTCTTTATTCTTTTCCTTTGTCTCTTACCAATCATTTTGTGACCTGATCTTATACACGGTACTTTCTCCGTTTCACATCACGATCACTACGTTGTCGCAAAAATACAGGAAGGAGTTTGGCGCTGGGTTATTGGATGTCTACAAGTTAGGCGCGCCACAGACTTCACATTTGAATGTCTTTAAACTGTATATGACTTTGCAGGGAACTGCCCACTTTGACGGAGCTCTTGTTATTTGTAATTAGTAATTAAAAGTCACTGATTTTTACACAGGGGATTTATACAGACGTGGCCACAAAGTAATTTACTGCCAATGGTTCACCAAGACCCATTTTCGTCTCAAAGAGTGACTGATCCCAGCGAATTCGTGCCATAAGTCCAGGTTCCGCCGACAGCGATAGAATTTCTCGCACGGCCTCGCTGCTGGCAAGATTTGGGGGCTGCTCCCAGATCAGAAATATGTAGCGATGCGGTGCTGACGGTGGTGGCGGCCCAGGACCAACATAGGGCATGATGGGAGGAGATTCTGATTCTAGAGCCGTGAAGCCCTCGCTGTCGTCATTTGAGGCGCCGACCTTGTGGACCGCGACGAGGTCTGTCTGTATCCAGTGTGCAATCGGGCCCAGGAATGAAAAGGAAGGAAACGGGGCGTCGAGGTCAAGACACACAGCAATGTACTTTGCAACGCCACCGCCCACGCCACCATCTCGTAGTGAGTACTGTGGCTTCAGAAGCGCCCGCACAATCGAGAGGGCAGGCGTAGCTTTTGTCGGCACGCTGGAAAGTTTGACGCCATGGTGTGAGATTGCTGTCCCATCAGGGAAGATGACACGTAGGGAAGGGGGTGTGTCCTTTGAACAAGCGGCCAGCTTCTCGAGGGCGCTTAGAACGGAAGGGCAAGGTCTCATTGTTTCGACTGTTTTGTTCAATATTAGCGAACGAGTGCGGCAGCTTACACAGGAAAAGGAAACCCACCGTTGTTGCTACGTACAGGCGAGCTGATCTAGTCACGGATCGTTCAAAACGATGAAATTGTCAATAAGAGGAGAATAAAACAATTGACAGTCATTGTAGCCGGCACCAGCTGGTTTTAAGTTTATAGAACTGCGGCTTTAAACCGGCATAAGGCCCCGATCGAACTTCCCATTTTGTACCAATCCTGCGGGATCGCCCCGAGAAAAGACATTTTAATTCAGACTAAATTGCACTAAATCCGGTTCCATATCTCCGGACCTCCGCTGCATCGTTAATTTTCCTTTGGTAAAATTTTATTTGCGGATGATGGAACCCGGCAAGCCAACTCTGAAAAAGGCAGATGTCGGCGCCGCATCGGCAGACTAGAATCCGAAACTAAGCTCACATGAGCCCGCAGCCGATCCCAGAGTACACGGGGGTCTGGTTCCATCTCTGGCAAAGCATCCATTGATTTAAAACAAGGATAAATGGTCGAGTCGCTCGGACCCGGGTCAATTGACGGCATAATTATGTCGCCACTGCGGAGAAGACGGTCAACACATGGGCATATCGCGTGAATCCTCAAGGGATTGCAACGTACATCTTTCAAAAATGATACATAGGCGGCAGGCGGACCTTCTCCTTCGGTTTTACATTGTTGATCATTAAAAGGGAAATTCAACGCTACCGGAATCTTTAGCACAATGGAAGCCCGAGCTTCAGATGGAGAACCGATGCCAATATCGTCACCGGGCGTCGCCCTTCCGGTGGATGAAGACGCCGACAAACAAATACAGTCATTTCCGACTCAGCAGTCTGCCTCACATAATGAAGAAAATGAGAAACAGGGCACAGCGCCAACTCCAGAGCCAGTTCCACGGCGCGTACCGCACTCCGTCTTCTCACGCCGCACCAAGTTGTTCATCATCAGCATGACCGTCTTTGCCACCTTCTTCTCGCCTTTTTCCTCGTTTCTCTACCTGCCCGCCCTTACGCCCATCGCGGAGGATTACCGCCAGTCCATCAGCAACATCAACCTGACCGTGACCCTTTACCAAATCATGCAGGCCCTGGCGCCGCTCTTCTTTGGCGACCTTAGCGACCAGATTGGCCGCCGCCCCGTGTACATGGCCACCTTTGTCATCTATCTAGGAGCTAACATTGGACTGGCTCTACAAAACTCCTATGTAGCACTCATGATTCTGCGTGCGCTGCAGAGCACTGGTAGCAGCGCGACTGTCGCCATTGGCAATGCCGTCGTTGCAGATTTGACCACGCCGGCGGAGAGGGGTGGCTATATTACCATTGTGCAAGCGAGCATCATGTTTGCGCCGGCGATGGCGCCTGCTCTTGGTGGCATATTGACTCAGTTTCTCGGTTGGCGATCTACATTTTGGTTTCTTGTCATTGCGGCTGGTGTTTTTGTTGTCATTTACATTCCGTTCGTACCAGAAGTAAGTTTCTTTTTTTCTGCGGAGCTGGTTTGTCAGATTCATCTCCGGACAAGCATACATCTAACAAAAAGAAATGTAGTCTGCGCGAAGCATCGTAGATAATGGCTCCATCCCCCCGCCGGCGCTGAATCAATCTATTACATCCAACATTCGTTGGCGTCGCAAGCAGCGCGACATCGAAACCAATCCAGACGCGGAACCCATTCCCAAGCCCAAGGAGCTCCCCAGAAAGATCCCCATCCCCAACATCTGGGCCGCTGTGCGCATCGCCTTTGAAAAGGACGTCGGGCTTCTCCTCCTCTTCAACTCTCTTCTCGTCATGACCAACTTCGCCGTGCTCATCCCACTACAAGACGTCATCCGGCGTCGCTACCACTTCAACGATCTCCAGGTCGGCCTGTGCTATATTCCATACGCCATGGGCTCCATGGTCGGCGCTCTCATCATGGGCCGGCTTCTCAACTGGTACTACGCCCGCGTCGCGCTCTCGCTCGGCATGACGCCCGATAGGAAGCGCAACGACGAGCTGCGCCGATTCCCTATTGAGCGGGCGCGCATCGATCCCGTATGGCCGTGGGTTGTTCTGGCTATCGCCACGACGGGCTGCTGGGGCTGGGTCGTCACCGCTGGCTCGAGCCTCGCGGCGCCGCTGGTGGTGTTGTTCTTCCAGGGCGTGAGCGTCGCGGGCCCCATGTCTGCGCTTTCGACGGTGCTCGTCGATTTGTATCCTTCGAATGCCGGGCGGGTGTCATCCACCTTTAACTTGACGAGAGCCACGATGAGTGCCATCTCTTCGGCAGTGGTGCAGCTGATCATTGATGCGTGGGGGTATGGGTACACGTACTTGTTCATGGGCCTGCTTGTGTTGGTGGCAAGTCCTTCTTTGGTTTGCGTCAGAATATGGGGACCAAAATGGAGAGAAGAGAGATACGTGCGATTGGAAAAGCAGCAGGCAAAAGCGCAGCAGGCAAATCAGGAGAATCGGTCATAACTAGCGGTCATATTTGACAGGTAGCAGATTTTGCATTGCATGATACCCTCATTACATAGCAATAGAGGTTTACAGTACAAATAGCGATGCCTTCCTGCTGTACAATTTCTCGCGACAGGTCTTCAGTTGCTCTTCTTTGCACTCGGTACCTTCTTCAGCCCGACACCAGAAACAATCAGAACGCGTATGATGATGACGGGCCAGGTTGCCCAGAATATCACATGGTCATCTTTTGTCCAGCTGGCCACGTCCAGCCACACCGACCATCCACCGACAGCTTGCGCAATCGCATGGCAATAGAAGGCATCATTGATGAGGATGCCGGCGCAGAGGTACCGCCACAGGCGGACGTCATCGAAAAGGCGCATCACAATGGCCTCGATGAAAGCAAAGTAGACCCAAGAGCCGCCAACGGTAGTGTACATGAACGTCTCAGAGTTTGTGAAGGGAAAGGCGTCGCGCGTCATGGTGGCCAGGTAGCTGCCGGGGCTGTACAGGCACATCCATGTGCCGTTGAGGGCAAAGAGTGGTTCGAGGATGGTGAGGATGAAGCGAAAGGCAAACGGTACAGCAACCGTGGCCGGAACGATGGTATTATCCGCCATTGTAATGGTTTTAGCAAGACGGCTCAATCGTCTTTCTTCAACCGTGACTCCGTGAGTGAGGGGAGAGTATGCAAGGTGAAGAAACAGGTGATCCGCGTGGCGCTAAACTCCATTGTACGCATCAATCCTACGGTGGCTTCTTGGCAGCTTGCACCAGGAGCAAATACACTGCTTTTCAATCAACCCTGTTTTTTTTTCAGTATTTATTATAAGATGTAATATTTTATGTCGCGTTTCTCAGTCAAATTCGTAGATGTGTCGTCATTGGCGATGTAGCAAACAGGATATGTAGCTGCGTGCTGCCTCACTATAATTTCGCACCGTTTATTATAAAGAACGATTCATTCAAGCTCATTCTCTGTAGATTAATTTTCATATTTTTCTCTTGGCCATTCAGGGCTGGTCGTGTCGTTTAATCCTCGTCTTCGTCGCTGCTGCCCTCCTGTCCCTCTAGCTCTTCAATCTCCCTCTGCCTCTCTTCATCTTCCTTGGCATCCTCTTCCACTTCGACAGCCATCCTCTCAACAAGCTGCGCAATTGCGGCCAGATCCTCTGCCGACGCATCCCTGAGCTCCTGCTCCAGCTGCGCCTGAAGGGCCTGCTTCAGCTGAAGGGTCCTCTTCTCGAGCTCCGCGAGGTGCCTCTCGCGCATCGCCTCCAGCTCGTCCTCGGTCCTCTCCGACTCCTCCAGCCCCGAGAGCGGCTCGTCGCTGTCGCGTTCCGTCGTCTCGGGCAGCAGAAACTTGGCCCGGACCGCATTCTCAAACGCAAACTCCTGGGGCCGCGCCGCTTCGGCCAGCGCGCTCGCCGCCGCCGCCACGGCGTCGTCCTCGTACTCGTCGTCCACGGCGTACACTTCACTCGTGTCAAACGTCCACCACCCCATCGTCACCGTCTCCAGCGCGGCGTAGCTGAGCTCGCCAGTGCGGTCGTCGGGCGCCCAGTACGCTGCGACGACCTCTGGGATGGAGCGCAGGCGGCCCCCCGTCATGGCCTGGACGGTGCGCGCGAGCACGTCGGCCGGCGGCCGGCCGCAGGCCTGGTCAAACTGCACCGCGTCGAGCGAGTCTGGGTAGGCGAGCATCTTGCCGTAGAGGTCCAGGCGGCTGAGGAAAAGCATGCGCTCCGCCTTCGTGAGGGCGGCATTGTCCTTGCCTGCCTTTTCGCAGAGGCGCCGCGAAATGACGGGGCGAGAGGAGCCAAAATGCCGTTGCGAGAGACTCATGCTGATTTCTTCTGAATCTTTTTGGGGAGGGGTATAGTTTTTGCTGGTGTGCAAAAACGGGTGATGCATTTGATTTGGTGCTTGCTTCTAGGGCTGGTGGAGGGCTAGCGCCTACAAAACTTCCATCTTCAAACATACACAAACATAATAGTGACAATCGCTGAATGTATCAATGTTTCACTCAAAGGAGGGTGTGAGTATAGTTTTGACTGCTGCAATAGCAGCAACTGGTAGATTAATATCCAGTTGTTATACTACGCCGGCCATTTATTCAGTTTACTGGACGGTTTAGGTGCGCCGAAAATGGCTTAAAACTTGGTTGCCTTTACGGACAACAACCAGTTTTAGGATTACTTCTCTCATTTTATGATTAAACAAATGTTATAATCTTTTACTCTTTCTCGTATCTCCTAAAACTGCAGGCGGAACCGATATCGAGACAACTTGAAACCAGGAATTAGGCTATAGGGTACGGAATGGGAACACGGCATCGCAACCATTGACACTGTTAGGTAGCAAATAGCTACGAAATGCCACAAAAACAACTTGAATTAAAATTATTATTCACCATCTACTAGGATTAAAGGCTACTGGTTTACATTCAAGGCAGACAATGGGACATTCTTTGTCGTATCTGTATCGCGCGCTCACGAGCGTATCTGTCTAGCCCTGTGCAGCAGGTTAATTAACCTACAAACTCAACATCCATGTAGACATAAGTTCCGTCATTATTACATATAATGTCTCTCCTTTCATGTTAATATATTTTAAATTGCTCCAGCGTAATACCATTGGCGCACAGCTGTCCAGCTTGCAGCATATGCCGAAGACCGACTCGGACAGGCCGAAACACCGCTGGTCGTCGCGATAATAAAGGATTCAGCCTCACACCCAATTCAGCAGGAGAACAAGGGAGGGCCATCTAAATGCAAGGGTTAGCGGAGCTTGCCGCTGAAATCCTACACGGCATACGCGAGCTTGGGGTCGTCGATAGAATAGCTTGCAGAACGGGCCTTGTCAACGACTATATTAACACAGGCTTAAAATATTTGGTTTGCCAGATATGGCAAGCTATGCGGAGAAAAACCAGATTCAATCTCGTCGCGCAATGGCCTATTACATGCTGCCATGAGTTGCGCTTGTTCCCCAGTTCCAACTATTCTGCTGCTCAACAGGAGGTGTAACGGGATCTGCGGCACATCGCCAAGGCCAGCCATTTCCGTTCCAGCCCAGTGCTTGGAATGGGATCGGCAGTTCCATTGACGCAAGGTACCAGCATCCCGTTCCAGCCCCCTGCTCTCAATTGCTCGAGAAAGGGGTGATTCAGAAAAAAGAAATCAGCCTTGCGACAATGCAGCTTGGCTGATTAGCGCTATTTGGCAGGTGAGCCTTTGTGTGTGGCGTGATGCCACCTCATCTCGTGCTTACATGCACAACTAATGGCCAGACTATGCAGAAAAATTGCGGTTCGACTTTACACCGGGTCTTATTTTGCCAGTATTTAGATCATATCCGAGGCCAATTATTGACATGTTAAGAATAGACTTGACTAAAATGCAGCGTCCAGGATTGCCTGTATGCTTCTAGGCTTGTTCGCGATCGGAGCGGGGTTTATCTCGGGAAGGCCATCTATTTTTGCTGACAGTCACCAGGGGCAGGCAAGATTCAAAAACAGAAAGCTCCGCGAGCTGCCATATTTCCTTCTCGTTAACGTTCAACGGTCAAGGTTCAAAGCTCGGTTGCGACATGACACAAAAGTCCGAAAGTTATTCGACAATGGGCAGATTCTTGCCTGAAAGCTGCGAGGACAGGGGTAACCTGATCAAGATTCTCTCGTTGACGGGATAATTTCTTGGCAACTTTGCTGTTAGCCAAGTGAATTGGTTAGCTAGCCAAACTTCATGTGTCCGTGCCAACGCTACAGTGGAGTTATGACACCTAGACGATAGACTGTTCGCCGCCCAAGGCAATAATAAGTGGTGGTGGTTCTCAAGTACAAACCCAGATCTACGGCTTACTTATTGCTATAATTGGGTATGGCGAATCTGCCAAGCAAGATGCTGGGGGAGACAGGGGGTTCCCAACGGGCTTAGAACAAAACCGAACCCCCAATCCAATTGCTCCGTTCGAGCAGGAAGCGCGGTGTCCTTGGCCCCTTTTGGTTTGGTTAGGAAATAGTCAAATGACTGCATAACGTAGTTAACATGTTCCCCTGCACTGCCGAGGTCAGCCGCAAAACCCGGCCGGGGAGGGTTGGGGGTGTCAATCTGCCCTACGGCGCTCGATTTTGTATCCGCTCATCGGTCATCGGGCAACTGTAGTGGGCCGAAGCTGATAACTAAATAGAGATTTAGCGTGAAAGGTCCCCATCTCTTTCTCGCATTGCTCGCTTCTTTGGTTTTCGCGGTGCGTTTCTGTTGCTGCCGCTTTGCATCGTTTCATCGGGCTCCATTAAAATGTAAGAAGCTGAAAAATAGATAGATCGAAGTAGAGCAGATAATCCCCGGCTTCGACGTCACTTGGTACACAAAGTTCCTGGGTCCAGGTTCTGGAAGGAAAAAGCACGCTGTCGTCCTGGCCAATAATGGGCGATTATTTGGCATTTGGTGGCTTCGTGCCTGCGTCGGGCCATGCTACACTCTACACTCTACACTTCGGTCAACCAGTTAAGAATAAACCTGTATTAAATATTACACTATATTATGGCTGGTACAGCAAGGCACACATTCGCGTTCACTTATTTTTTTGTGTTTTATCCTTTATTACTTGCCTTCTCTCGGTACTCTGGTACTGACGTACATGTATTAGTACCAGCTCGACTGGCAGATCATTGTCTCTGGCTAATTAGCTCGAAATGATTGTCTCGAACCAGCATACGCACTCTTTGCTGGCTTATTGGTAGTTTTAGACATCATTTTTTAGTAACAATTAGCTGTTGCAACGTGCGAGCGCTGCACCAGACAACCTGAAGTCCGCCACTGCGGGGATACGTAGGAAGATCAATTGTCTGGCTCAATTCAACCTTGGCTAGCAGTTTGATAAACTGCGTTGTAAATTAAAGGATCATAAGAGAAGGGCGTCATAACTCTAGGTCTATAGGCTAGAACGGAAATGATGCCGTTTATCCATTGCCTCCGCTCCCCGTCTTCAACCCAACCCCCCGCGTCAGCCTTGCAACTGTGGGCTGGATTCCAGCCGTCAAAGCAGAGACA
Organism: Zarea fungicola; assembly: GCA_900169235.1. Lineage (NCBI taxonomy): Eukaryota > Fungi > Ascomycota > Sordariomycetes > Hypocreales > Cordycipitaceae > Zarea > Zarea fungicola. The sequence continues at coordinate 102,692 of FWCC01000158.1, forward strand.
CTAATATGAACGATCAGAGTCGTCATGGTGTGGGTACCAGATGTGTAGCTGTCAGCTCCCAGACAGGACCGTGAGGACTTTTGTCTTTGGCCGCGATGCATGTGCACATGTACACCCTCTGTCTGAAGCTACTTGCCGATAGGAACCCATGGTCTTGCCCAATTTGGATGGTGGTGACTGGCCGGAAAGTCTAGAGGAGACTCAAGCCCTGAGTATACTTGTTTTTAAAATTTAACTCAGTATGGAGGAAAATGAATATATAAGGGCCAGTTACCACCCCTCAAAATCCTGTATTTTGTCTCTTGTCTCATCAGCTTCTTTAAGAATCAACCTCAATTACAACTTCTACAACATTCTCAAACTTGAAATTCCAAGACACAACATACACACCTCGCCATCATGAAGGTTTCCCAGATCATTGCCTACCTCGCCCTCGGCACCTCGGCCGTCTTTGCCCTTCCCACTGAGGAGGTCGTTGAGAGGGAGGTTGAGATTGAAGCCCGCAACCTGCCCGACCTCAACTCCGTGCAGACAGCGTATGCCAACGCAATCATTGCCCAGGCTAAGAAGGACGCCGTCGGCGCACACGGCTGCCAGGCTGCTATTGCCACTGCAATGGTTGAGGTATGCATCCTGCTTTCTCTTCCACAGTTCAACTGTGTCCCCCTTCCAAGAAAGAATACGACTAATATCATTTGCGAACCTTAGACCTCCATCATCATGTACGCCAACAACGCCGTGCCTGCATCCCTCAAGTACCACCATGACCGCATCGGCTCCGACCACGACTCCATCGGCCTCTTCCAGCAGCGCGCCTCCATCTACAAGAACATTGCCTGTGACATGGGTGCTGCCTGCTCCGCTGGCCAGTTCTTCACCGAGATGAAGAGAGTCAGCGGATGGAAGACCATGGCCGTCGGAACGCTCTGCCAGAAGGTCCAGCGCTCCGCGTTCCCTGACCGCTATGCTAAGCAGGTTTCCCTTGCCACCAAGGTTTGCAAGGCTGGCGGTCTCTAAATACTTTCCATTTTTCCATTTTTTCCACTTCGATGTAAAATATCGGAAGTAAGGAAGAGATAGAGCCCAAGCAACTTGTCGGGGGACAAAACAAGCTATTTCCTAGACCTGGGGAGATTTTTTCATTCTTTACTCGATGTACATACGCAAATTTAAGAGAGGGGCCTTTTACTAAATCCAGCCATTTCTTGTGAAATGGGGGTCAGTATATATTCAGTACATAGTTGCTTCTTTCTACCAATCTCATCTTTCATTTATACTCGACTTTCACGTTTGTTTACAATCTTTGAAGAATAAGTCCAAATTGACCACAAAAATTTACAATATAATTCTAAAAAAAAAAGAATTAAAAATATGTGCAAACGTTTTAGATTTAATTTGTATTATGTATTAACATTTGCGCGCCGTTTTGGTGTGCTCTCTGTAACTATATAGTCATGCCACCAAAGTGCCCAAGGCTACACATGGTCCGTGCACGACGACCTCCAAAAAGTCGTTCAAACATTTTGAAGTCGCGGTTCCGCCATTGAGCCGGCATTTCATCACAGACCTTGCAGACTCAACCGCAAACTAGCCATTTCCGAACAATCTACACCCGAATCAACTGTCCAATTCCAAACTGCATCTATCAATCTAACTATACTCCGCTTATCGCATATTCACACACACATGCGAAACACAAAACGCAACTAGCCTCCAGTCGCAAACCGCAAAAAGCCTCCTGCCCAACATGTCCATAGCAGCTTACCACGAGTCTCTTCCCTGTACGTTCATCTGCTCCTTTCTTCTTTTTTTGTCAATCCTTCCCCCCAGCCACAGTAGCTAACCACAATCTACCCAAATCTCTAGATATCGACCAAGAACCCACCGCAGACGCCTACGCCGCCGCCGTCGCCCTCATCGAGGCTGAAAAGGCCGCCAACCCATCCAAAACAGCCACCGACTTCCTCCCTTCCACACAAGCAGCAGACAAGCCGCCTTCTTCCTCCTTCTCTCCCGCCATCGAGACCGAACTCCTCCGCATCGCCTCCCAGACGCCCCTTCAACCTCTCGACCTCACACGGTACGAGGCGCAGGAGTCCCCCGACGACGATGCATCTGGCAGCATCTCCGTAGAGGCCATGCGCACGCCCCTTGAGCGCGCGTACGTGTCGAGCGCCTACCTCGCCTCGCGCAACCAGAACCTGCAGCTTCTGGAAAGGGGAGGCAAGAACGCGTGGCTGCTGTCCAACTACCACATCGAGGCCGACCTCAAGGCCCTCGAGTCGGAGCTGGCGGCGACGAAGCGCGAGATGGATCTGGTCAATGCCGCGCGGGCGACGAGGCAGAACGAGGTCAAGGCGGAGATGCAGGGGCTCGAGGAGAACTGGAAGACGAGGGTCGGCAAGGTGCTCGAGACGGAGATTGCGGTCGAGGAGCTGCGGCAGCAGATTCGCGATGAGCTCAAAAACCAAAACAGACCGCAGCAATAGACTGCAATGACGTTGATGACTGATTTATATCTGTCCTCGTTTTTCTAAATTTTCTTCAGGGACAATGGTGCGGTGCACATCTAGGACCAAGAGGGTTGGTAAAGCATGCAAAGGAGAAAAGGTTTGAGCTCCTGTCGAGCTCACCTGTCTGCGAGACTGCAGCATTCACATGTAAATGGCGTTGTATACGGCGTTCTAGTTCTCTTCAATAAATGATGCTCATGACAGCTATAATAATAACAAAGGTATCTGCAGAGTAACCGTATCCTTCAGGACAAACCCCAACTACCTGCAAGCTTTACTAGTCACCTGCACTGTAATTCCATTTAAAACGCCAACCGTGGGCAGCACCTGTCCAGTGTCACAAAGAAAATAAAAAAAAGACTGTATTCTAGCGCCTCCAAAGCCTGTATCGCCATTGATTTTCGGTTTGCTGCCCAATTCACACACATGTCACCTCCCGTCAGCCCCTGACCCCCCCATGCTGACCATGACGTTTATTAGTCACGGTGCAGAGGATCCATCTCCTCGACGCCCGACTTGACGCCCTCGTACTTAGTGCGGCGCAAGATTCCCTCAACGGGACCGAGCAGTCGTTGGAATGCATTCTTGCCAAGGGTAGCAACCTTGACGTCCGTGGTAGCAACAACACTAGCGGCTCTTGGGGCGTCATTCAACAAGGCCAATTCGCCAAAGAAGTCACCCTTTTTATATTGTAGCACCTTGTTGCTGGGATCACCCTTGTAGGCATCCGCCGTGCCCGATTCGAGGAGATAGAAGGAATAGCCTGGGTCACCCTCCTTGATGATAAGGGCGCCTGGCGCAAACTTTTGCGTCTCGAGCGCGTCGGCAATCTTGGATCGCTCGTACGGGGTAAGAGAAGAGAGCAGTGGAACCTCTTCGAGGAAGCTCTCGTACATGCGACGACGGGCAAAAGTCGATTCCATCAGAATTCTGCGAAAGGTGACACGGTCAAGCGCCCACAGGGTGCAATTCCCTTCGGCAGAAACAATGGTGGCGGCACGAGGAGCATTGTACATGAGAGCAAGCTCACCAAACGATCCTCCAGCTTCAATGTTGCCGACCTTGGCACCCATGCCATCAGGGCCAGGCTCGACGGCACCAGCAGGGTTGACGTATACGTCAAAGGAGCCCTTTTCGACAACATAGAAGTAATCGCCAGCATCACCTTGGCTAATGACCTGTGGCACCCTATTAGTTTGATTTTCTTGCACGGAGGGGCATTTGACCTCACCTTGATGCCTTTGGCGGGGATTGGCTTTTCTACAAGAGCACCAAGGATTTGATGGCTCTGCTCATCGTCGAGATGGCTGAAGAGGAAGTTTCCCTCAATGGCATGCTTTAGGCGGCTAATTTGATCCGCAGTTTTTTCGTGAACAGGGGGAGTCCAGTTATCGTAGGTGTCGGCACTGGGTTTCAAAGACTCGGCCGACACCGATGTCCTTCTGTTAAAATTGTACTGTGCGGGGTAGCTTTCTGGGTTTGGTGGTGATCGAGAGGTGGGTGGTGCATCTCCAGAGGCATCGCCTCCAAAGACATTGGAGAAGCCGGCACTGGTTCCCGGAGCGAAGCTGCTGGCTGTAGGTGACGTCAACGCGTCTGGCTCCTCTTCTTCAATAACGCGGTGCATCGTATCATTTTGAGATCGATCGCCGCCAAACGGATTGGCATTCGCACCAAAAGGGCTCGAAAAAGGGACGGACATGTTCTTTTCGCAATGCTGAGGCGTACTTTGAGAATTATTTCGGGAACCGGTAATGAATGAATCTGGCCGGATTGGGACGTAGGAAGTGAATGTATCACGGAAAAAGAAATAAACTAGGCTGGTTATACGATGAAAAAGAATTAGCTTCGGTCCAGGTATCCGGGTCAAAGGATAAAAGTGGTAGGTGAATGAACCGAAGAGGTGGTGGATCACGGCAAACAACTGGGCCTAGTCATCGCGGAAAAATGCCGCCACAACAGGAGATGTGGTATTAATGAATCCCTGGGTCGCGGCCAGCAACTTCGAGACTTTGACATGTTGCAAAAGATGTTTGTTGAAGCATCGTCAGTCCCCAGCCGCATTTCGATTCATCCACGCAGGACGTGAGCACAAGAGTGGACAAGACAAGTGCCCGACGCTGTGAAATACCAAAGGCAACAAAATAAAATCACAAGCAGGCAATGCTGGATAGTACGAATCAAGAATGAATCGTACATTGGCCTTGATCGATTTGGATTGGCGGAACATGGATGGAGAAGCAAGCAGGGAGCTGTCCTCGGCAGGGGGTGCGGGGTCCCTACTGGCAACAAAGCGACAACTTACATGAGAAAATCGCAGGGCAAGAAGCTTGACGTGCAAGCTTTGGTGCTTTGAGGGGGGCTAATGATAGGACGCCGAGATGTAAATAGTGCAAGGTTGTTGGCTGGGCGAGAGTCTTCGAATGACGAAGAGGGTGGCGTGGTAAAAGGCTGAGTGGATGAAGAGGGGTACGAAGTTGCCAATCTCCAAGCTCGGGAGCATGCAGCAGCCCGCACGAGGGAATAATAGAAGTCTTTGCAGGAAGCTGTATAAGAAATTAAACGGGAGTTTGGTGAATGATGCGAACTCCTGCCGGCTGATACAACACAGAGGGGCTGCAACAGCTGGAAAAAGGAATAGCAGCGACGAAGAAAAAGAAGAAGAAAGATGGATGTGAGGCGAGAGTTTGCAGAGGTTGAAGCTACTACGATGGGGTGTCTTTTGGGGGGAGGGGAGCAATGACGAAGATGGACAGAGGCGTCGCTGGCTGGCGGGGAGAGGGTGGTCAATGCTCCTTTTGAGGCGCCTTTGGCAGAAGTATTTCACCCAGTCGTTAGGTGCTAGTTGTACGGTATACCTAAGAAGGGTAGGTGGAATATTTTTGGGGGTGCACGGAGACGGATTACTTGCACGGAAGTTGAAGGGGGAAATGAAATAAAATGCACCTTTCAAAGCTCTACATGTTGGGGATTGGGCGGCCGATGAACAGCATAAAAGGGCGTTTGCTTGTTGGGCGTTGGTGGGCCATTGCTGGGGAGCAGCTGGATGCTGTGTTTCTTTTTCCTTTGAGCTTTTACCAGTCACTACCTAGAACAAACAAAATAAGCTGCAGCATGCCCTGCAAGAAAAAAGTCGGGGAAGGCCACAGGGGGCACCAAAGCAGATGGACAGAAGCTTTCTAGAAATCGCGCACGGGCCACCCTGCGGCTCCTCCGCCACCGGCTGCCCGGAGGCCCCCATTGGCCCGTTGCGGCCAATCCGGTAGAAGGAGAGAAAGAGGGAAGGAGAGACCTGCAGCTGGGCGTCGCAGGCACTTTGTTCTAGAAGAATTAAGTACCGGCATGTATCGACATGTATCGCACAACACGACAGTGCATCAGATCCCGAGCCATCGCTTACATTTTGATACATGCGCAGCAGAATACGGATTCACGAGGTACGCATTTACGATTACACATACCCAGGGCACGACAGGCCGTAACTAGCACACTGTTGCCTACCGCTAAATCATCGCCACTGTAAATTCATGTGGCGCCCGCCAGAATCGGCGCGTCCCCTCCTCCACTGCTTCAGCATCCCAACTGCCCGTCTTCCGGGATTGGCTTAGCACCACCAAACACCCCATCCCCCATCACGAAAACATATTCCATCCTCTGCCAAGAGATCATGCAAACAAACAAAAGAAAATTATGCTTCTAGTAATTCTCCCTGCTTGCAGAATGGATCCAAAGGTTCCCCATTATTTTAACTTGACAGACCTATGCACATACCATACGCCACAGCACATCTTGAAACGTCTATTCTTTGTCTCAATCAATGTTGTACTCGTCCGATTCTTATTCTTCTTATTCTTCTTCTGTGACCCAAAGGGGTATCGCTGCTGTTTATACAAATACAAAAGAAAATGACCAGAATTAGACACTGCCTCCCCTTTCCTTGTTCCGCGCCGTAAGTATGTTTCGCACTTCTTACAAGATCCAAACAAAAAAAAAAGAGAGAAGGAAGAAAACGGAAGAAAAACCAAAAGCAAAGTAGAACGCCTTGCATCGCCAGCTTCAAAAATAATTCACACATTCCAGCTGTACAAAATGGCAAAACCCAAAACCCCTCCAACGACCAGCAAAGGGAAGACTTGTTTCTGGCCTCTTCCGCTGCCAGCTCAGTGTCAAACAAGACAATGCAGACATAATGACAACCAAGGAGCGCTCCCTTTCCTTTTCCTTCAGCCCAGGCGCCAAAAACAATACTGGCAAAGAGTAAACGCCAAATTCTCCTATCATGATACCGAATCTCACGTCATCCGTTTCCTCCTCCTTCTCTTATTCTTGCTCTCTCCTCTTCTCCCTCTAGCGAGCTTGGGGGCGCTTCTATTGTAGAGTCACAGAGAGAACTGGGCGCCCTCTTCTCTCCTCTCCTCATCCCTGTCCGTATGTTCGTAGTTCGAGCCGTGATCAACTAGGAGCCGACTGCGAGACATGAATCAAGCATACCGTCCAGCATATCCATGTCGGCATCTTCGGCGCCGTCCCACCCAATCTCAGTGTCGATATCCATGGCATCCCCGCCATTGCCAAGGATTGAGGTGTCGTGACCGTTTGTGAGCTCCTCCACATGGCCTGGCTCGTATCCATCGATCCAGGTGTAATCGTTTCCATTCTCCAACTCTCCTTCGCGATAGCCACATACTATTTGCCGAATAATAATTGGAAACTGTGACATGCTCGAGTCCGCAATTTCGAGAGCGACTCGAAAATCCGCCATGCATAACGGCCCTTGCTCTCCGGCGGCTCGCGCTTCGATGGGAAGAAGCCCGGATTTATCGCGCGTGATTTCACCACGATGCGCAGCCTCTTCTTCTAGATGCAATTGTCGCTTGTAGTTGTGTGTTTGTATCCACTGGGTGCCAACACCAAATCCAGCACTTCCAGAATCTCCAGCCCCGTTACTCCTCGTACGGCCGAGTACTTGGCTGAGCAGCTCTTTGATAAATATATCCGTGGCAATAGACATCAGTTGCGGTGCCTCGGCCGAATGGCCACTCGAAAGGCCTGCCTCATAGCAAAAAGGTAGCATTCTTCCACTGATGAGGCTGACATCGGGGAACTCGCCAGACTCAATGGCCAAAGGCTGTGTAAATCGTTTGCGAATCTCCAAGTCGAAATCTAGCACATCATTGTCAGCTTTTGTCAACGACCGACCCTCGAACCGTTCATCATACTCATATTGTTAATGCCGGTGGCACTGGCCGATGCGTCTTGCACTCCGGTCACAGGCTTCCGGCGCGTTTCCGTAAAGATGTGGGACAGGTTCTCGTTAATGTCAAACTAGCCTCAATATTAGCACACTTGTAGGACAGGGCCGTAATTCCCAAATACAAACATCGTTATGTGTCAAGTCTTTGATTCGCCGCCTGTCACGTGCAGGCAGCTGCATCACATCACCCTTTAATCGGCGCTCCGCGGCATCTCCAGTGATGGCCTTGCTGGCGCTGGCAGTAGGCTTGTCATTGGAGCTAACCCATGGCGCCAGCCCTTGGTCGGGCATTTCCCTAGTAACATTTCCATAGATGGCGGCGACGAGTTGGTTATGCAGGCGGTCCTTTTCTCCGTTTGGTCCAGCCAGGATCGGGTCGACGAGTTCCGAGTATTCGCTTTGATTAAGAAAGCCTGCACGAATAATCAGTCATGAGAAGCGGTCTATAGCCAAGGGTCCGTACCGATAAAAAATTGTGTCGTGGCTTCTTTATACGTCTGCCAGTGTTCTGGTCCAATGGCTGTTTTTAATTCGCTGTAGAGCGGTTCGAGGTCAATTCGCGATGGGATCTGGCTAGACTTGGCCGCTTTTTGCCCGCTTGACCCAACATTGGATAGAGATTTTGTTGATAATAGAGGCGTCGAAACACTGATGGATGGGCGGCTCAGGGCCGCGGGATCGATGTCAGGCATGGTGACGTCGGCGGGTTCAGCGACGAAGTCGCGTACGGCGAGGTGGAGGTGCGCAAGGCGCTGGATGATTCATGGGATGCATATAATAATTGAAGATGGTTATGCGATTGTATTTCCAGCATCAGATCGATGGCCGCGGCATCGTGAGGTTGGTCGGTGATGGCGACTGGTATGGCGTGGACGCAGGGGAAGTCAAAGGCAGTGGAGTGAAGTTGAAATTCTGCCGACCATACTGGCGCTGGAGGGAGAACATAGTTGAGCTAAGTACCAGATACAGATATATCTTGCCAAAACTCCATGTGGGGGCATGTACCTGAAACATCACCCAATTCCCTACATCCCACCTTTGACCTTCCCCCGCCAGAGCGCGTGCCAACACCGCAGTCGCGTCTCTTCAGCGTCAACTCTGCCAACCAGTCGATAAAAAGCTGTGCACCTATCTGCATGCCCTGATACTTCAAATCATTTGATGCCGTGAGACGGCGCGAATATTGCCACTCGGCCACAATGCAATCATGGCTTCCGACAAAATAACGAGCGCCGTCGATAGCCTGATAGACCATCTGATCCCAAACAATCCTGATCTATCGGAAGAGCAGGCACAGGAGCAGCACGACAGGCATTTTAGGCTGGTGAAGAAAATTATACAGACGTATGACTGGTTTTTTTTCTTCTTTGTTTTTGTGCTATTCTGACTTCTACAGATATCCCAATACCGCCGTTTCTTCAGACAACACGCATGCGTCGGATCAGATCAGGCGCAAACTCATACACACAAATCCTAGTCAGGCACTGCGGTTTTCGAACCTTTACTCTCGCCTACTGGCTCTGCCAGTTCTTGAAAATAAATGGGCAATTTTGCATCTTCTACATCACCTATCTGACTCACCAGATCCGTCGGAACCGCTACCTCTGAGCCCTGTTAAGCCATCTGGTGCAAACTACCGCGACGCAATCAACCGCGAAACTGCAAGACGCCAAGAAAGAGAGCGAGCAAAAACCCCCAGTCTGTCTACTTCAAGAAATGAAGAGCAACAGCCCAGAGAGGCCTCTCGGCCGGATGCCACACGGGCTGCGCCGGTGGCAGAGGGTAGAGCTGGCGAGGAGACGAGAGGAGAAGCTATACCACAAGCAACATTACAGGCCACCAGCTATTCGGAACTGAATCCTCCCGAAACAAGTCTACTACGAGATCTGCCATTTACCCTCCAAGGCCTCTCATCCACAACCTTGCCATTTTCTGGCCCAGATACACTCACCCTACCAGCGACTCTCCCTCTACCATTGATCTCGATTCTACACGCTCTAGCAGAACCTTCATTACTCTACCGCCAGCTTGATGCATTTTGTAAAACACCGGCCAGTGGACTAATGGGACAAAGCTTACGGTCTGGTATTGGCGGAGAGCTGCGATCTTACCTAACGCTTATTGCAACACTGGAAGGCCAGATCCGCCGTGCGCTGGCGTCGGTGGAGGAGGACGCGCCTCGCGGTGGAATAGGAAAGGCAGGCATAACACTCAAACGCTGCGTCATGTGGACACGAGAAGCGACAATGGGCTTACGTCTTATGAGCCTTGTCGCAGAAGAATCTGAACGCAAGCGTGGTGGTCAAATAATATCCTTGATTCACGGGTTCGCCGCCACCCATGGCGACCCCGTCGTCTCAGCGTTCGCTGAGAGGCTACTTGGAACGTGCACCAGACCGTTTTATGATATTCTTCGACACTGGATTTATGATGGCGAGCTGTCCGATCCATACCAGGAATTCTTCGTGCGCGAACAGACACCGAAGAGCGACACGGCCATGTTAAAAGGGACAGGCAATGTATGGGAAGATAAATACGAAGTGGCGGAGGATATGATTCCGAGCATCATGACGCCTGATTTCGCCCAGAAAGTATTTCTCATTGGCAAGTCGCTCAACTTTATCCGCCACAGCTGCGGCGACGCGCTGTGGGTGGAGAACTACTCCAAAGCCGCCTCCAAGGAGCTCCGGTATGGCGACACGGCCACCATTGAGGCATGGATTGACGAAGCGTACAAGACGACGATGAAGCGGCTCATGGATCTCATGGCCAACAAGTTTCAGCTCTTTGATCACCTGCAGGCGCTCAAAAACTACATCCTGCTGGGCCAGGGCGACTTCATCGCACTGCTCATGGAGTCGCTGGCGGGCAACCTCGATCGCCCCGCGGGCGCCCAGTTCCGTCATACGCTGACCGCGCAGCTCGAGCACGCTATCCGCGGCTCGAATGCGCAGTTCGACTCGCCCGAGGTGCTGCGGCGACTGGATGCCCGCATGCTGCAGCTGTCGCACGGGGACATTGGCTGGGACTGCTTCACGCTCGAGTACAAGATTGACGCACCGGTGGACGTGGTCGTGACGGAATGGGGCAACAGGCAGTACCTCAAAGTTTTTAACTTTTTGTGGCGGATCAAGCGCGTCGAGTTTGCGCTGCTCTCGACATGGCGGCGGTGCATGACGGGCTCGCGTGGCGTGCTGCGCAACGCGGACCCGGAGGTGGCCCAAACGTGGAAAACGACGCGGGCGGCGCTGGCGGAGATGATTCACTTTGTGGGCCAGCTGCAGTACTATATCCTGTTTGAGGTTATTGAGTCGTCATGGGGCGAGCTGCAGCAGCGCATCCACAAGGAGGACTGCACGCTGGACGACCTCATCAAGGCCCATGGCAAGTACATGGATGATATTACGCACAAGGGCCTCCTAGGTGCCAAGAAGCGCCACCCCGCTGCTGCTGCTGCTGCTGCTGCCGCCGCCGGCTCGGGGACTGCTACTGCGGCGGCGACGGGGGCGGACGAGGACGAGCGTGCGTCGTACCTCTCGCAGCTGTCAAGTATGCTACGACTGATGTTGGAATACCGCGACTCGGTGGATGGTTTGTACAGCTGGAGCGTGTCTGACTCCTTACGGCGGCAGGATACGGGCAGTATACACAAGCGGCGCGCTCGCGGTGGCGCCTCGGCGACTGAGGATAATGATGTCGGCATGATGATGGATGATGAGGCCGTGGCGTCCGAGTTTCCGGTGCTGCGGGAGCGACTGCGACATTTGGGCAAGTCGTTTGGCCTGCGGATGAGTGGTCTATTAAGCGATCTGGCCTATCAGCCAGACGTGGAGATGCGATTCTTGGGCGTGGCGATGAATTTCAATGATGTGTATCCGGTGAGGAGGAGGACGAGACCGACGGCGGCGGCGGCGGCGACGAGTGCAACGGGGGGAGCGTCAGCGAGTGCGTCCAGAGGATGAACAAAGTCTCTCTCAACATGGCATAACATTTTTGTTGTAGGTAGACAAGAGCTTACATTTGTTTTTTCATGGCGCCCATTCACAATTATGTATTTTCAAATCATAAACAAACCCGGAGTGGAAAGACAAGTTGAAATTGCTGCATTTGACAATTGGCGTGGGTATATCGATTGTGATGTTCTGTCCATTCACGACACAGGCGATTGTCGATGTAATTTCCATCACAGATTTCCTCAATTATGCGTTTTTTTTTCCTTTTGCTTTCTCTACTTTGAAATTTTGTAATTGAGAATCTACGCTTCCCTATCGCTATCATAAAGTGTCAACTGCACGCCTAGTTAGTCGCCACATTGTCATGCATGCTTTTCTTGTCTCAGTGTCGTTTACATCCAACTAACGGATCTTTTCCGCAGCCGATTCAAGAAAAAAGGTTCACCGATAGTATTTTGGACATGGAAATTTTTCCGGCCATTTTTTTCTTTGCTCATTTTTCCTCGCTCCTCCTCGGATGTACCTATCCGCCCACCGCCAGAACTCAACACAGATTTACAACGCCAACTCACCAAATAAGAGTTCATCAGAGCAGGAGCGGTGTAGATTTTGGGGGGGTGATTTGGCCTTGCATATGCGCAATGGCTACCTGGGAGGGAGGGCTCCAAATTTGTAACACAAGTAAAGGAGAGAAACAAGGCAGAAACTGTTGCTGTCGCATTGTCACAGTTGTACAAAGAGGCGCACCGACGTAGATTTTTTTCAGGTCCCCTGTACGCATCCTCCCGTGGACCCCTTGGTACAAACGGCTTCGTGCAGAGAATCCTGTCTTCTTTTGTTTTATTCTCTACTCTTTCGTTTTATACTTGGGACGGAGGAAAACATGCCCCGTTGCACAAATAACTTGCAATGCCAACACACATGGAAAAGCTGGGGTATGCTTACTAGCCTCGGTTAGGTTACGCCTGGAGACGCTTGGCGTTTACAATTTGATGGGAGCCAAGATTCTAGAACAAATACGAACAAAGGTTTGTCTCCGGTGGCGGGCCGTAGCAGGATTTCCCGGGAGAAGATGGCAGGTTTTTAGTATTACAGGCGGAATGTAGGCTGCATGGTAGGAGTTTTTGACGGATTGAAGCCATGTCTCGGATGCGGGAAAAAGATATTTCTTTCCCCGATGCTTGTATGGTGAAGTCTTGGTCTTGGGTTAAAATCTACAAGTATATTTGCACTCATATTATAGGTGCCTAGAAGCAAAGCATAGTATGGGCGGCACCGGGTAGTTGCATCGGCTTTTCGCTTTCGACTGTTTGCATGAGCCTTGCAGGTAAAGCTGAAAGAATGTTCGGGTTGCGGTGTACGAGGTACGAGGACAATCGAATTGGCCCGTCTCCAACACATTTCGTATGTGATGGTTGAAATGCCCCCAACATGACTGTGGTGTAGCCCGTGTACAGAAGCCGAGTTTGCTGGGGAAAAGACTGTTGCTCAGTCGTATTGCTGAGGAGCATCAGCACAGCCCGTATCATCCAACTTTTTAGCGACGATAGCGAGATGAATAAAATAATAAAATAATAATAAATTCAGAGGCCACGTTTTGCATCTCCGTTGTCCACCGGGCAGTTACAAGTTCAATAACCAATGTTGGGCCGGTATATTGAGTCCGGGGGCGCCGGGGAGAAAAAGCATTAATAGAGTGGGTAAAATGGAGCGCTGGGACTGGCCCCTTGCGAATTATTCGACAGGGTCAATTAAAAAAGACGGCAACAAGGAAATGAGATTATGAGGAGGCCGAGGCGTCCAAACGAAGTGGTGAGTCGTGACACAGTAATCAGACGAGAAGAATCTGACACGGCCTGTCTGACGGCAGTCGGCGCAGCAGCTTCCAGCGCTCTGAAGGAGAGCTTCTTCCAGGCGGCTTGGCCACTAGCCACTGCGATATTGCTGCTCCGATATTGCTGCTCCGATATTGCTACTCCCGCTGAGGAGCGAGCTCTCCACTGTCTTCAGGCGGGCTACAGGCTGCGGTACGCTAAAAGTCTTCCCCAGGCTCGCCCCGCTAGGCAACCCCACAGCATGCATTGCTTCCCCGGACCGCTAAAACAAAAGGGCCGCAGGGATGGGCAAGGAACAAGAAAAATGATTATTAAAAATTAAAAATTAAAATTAGTCCATCACTGGTCTGAGCGATGAAACTTGTGTAGCAACTGTCATCAAGAGACACAGCAGGTAAGCTGAGGACCAGACGGTACACAATGCTGCTGGCAAACACACGCACCAGGTAGGACGGATACAATCCAAGATTGTAACAGGGCCAAGGGAATCTCCCGTCGCTGGCAGGTAGGTATCCCTTACAATTCATACAATCTCCTTCTTCGCGCCTTGTTAAACTCTGTCTCTTCTCGTTGGGCAGACTCACGTCAGTCAATCGCCCCAACAACGAAGCTTGGGCATGTGGCTTTCCACAACCCGATATGCTGGGTTTTCGGGCTCTCCCACTCCACAAACACCCCAGGCTTGACAGGATTAGGAAGCTACCCAAGAGACAAACTACTAAATTAGTCCCCAGCCAATACCATGGCGTTGACCATTCTGGCCACGTACCTTGATCGGTACCTGGCTGACGCTATGCAGTGCATCGTGTTACGTCGTGTCTTACCTCCCCCCCTTCCGGTACGCCATCCTCCATCGTCGTCCCTTGTTTCCATTGTCTTTTGGGCTGAGTCTGTACCATCTGCGCCAACCAGCGTCGTGCGTTCCTTGGTTGATGCGCTGTTCAATCAGCCCTCCCAAACACTTTACCAGCTGAAGTTTGTGCATGTTTTGTTGCCCAATGCTTTGATTGCTGTTCTTGTCCGCGAGCAGCCCATCCCAGCGTAAATTTAGCTGCCTGTTCCTCGCCATTCAGCAGAGCGGCAAATAGGGCTTCCAGGTCGGTTGGTTGGCTGTCCAGCGTACGAATGCGTGCGCAAGCAACAACCTGGCTGTTTCTAGTGAGACTGGGGTATGGTTGTGTCACTGTGTGGCAAGACAGGGATGAGCACTGACTGGGCGGGCTTCTTTTCTCACCACAAAAGAACCCGCAAGGAAGAAGTAAGAAGTAATAAGAAATTGGCTCGGCCATCCAGAGCCATGCTGTCAAACCAATGGCCCCCATGTTCTTGTAACGAGTTTGAAATAAAATAAATAAATTAAATTAAAATAAAAATCACTACTCGCAACGCCTCCTTCCCTCCTTGAATTGGCGCCAGGTCCTTCCTTCTTTGCTTTCATACCCAGCCTGAAAGAAAGCTTCCCATTTATATTATTACTCCCACATTTCCACATCTCGATTCCCTTTTAAATTGTCCTCGTTCCTTTCTTCTTTTGCATCCTCCAATATCTCAGACAAGAAAAAATAAACTCTTTGGCTCAGACTCCCCTCATCTTTCCTGTTTCCCCTTTACTACGCCCGGCTGCGACAATATCGCGCCACCATTCCCCGCATAACTCCCTCCCTTGAATTATACAATCCCGTCGTCGACTCTACTTGAAGAAGAAAAAGGAAAGGCCGACACACCAGCTCTCTACTCCTTTGCTCGGCACAAACGCCAAATCAGGGCAAGCAAATAAAGTCTAGTCCATACGCCGGGCTCCATTCATCACTTTTCGAGACCACTGCAAACAAGTCGACACATTCTTGGAGACTCTAATACGTCCGGCCCGATCACCCCATCACTTTTTTCATCCGCATACCCGCCCCAAAGCTTGCCTCGGACCTACTGGCCGCTTGGTCGATCAACAAGCACGCAAACCTGCCGTGCCACCATAAGCTTTTCAGACACTCAATCAGCTGCAAGCGTCCCCAATATTTTAACAGCACACAAGCTCTTGTTTATAAGTGATACTTTATCCGTACGTGTTGTTCTCGCCCTCATTCCCAATCTCTTTTTATACCTACCCGACACCAACCAAACAACTGTTATTCTTCTTGTACCTTTTATCTACACAGCATCAATCATTTCTCACAGACACACACCTAACATGTCTGCTCTCTTTCAGCCTACGCCTATTCGATACATGATGCCTTCTGCTCAGGCGCCTTCGCCCTTCATGCACTCCTCCCAGAGACCTACGCTGCGAGTCCCGTCGTCTGAGGACCTATTCTTGAGTATCAACGCATCGCTGTCGTCCAAGAACCCAGACAGACCTGCTACCCCCAATCATCACATCTTTGAGAACGACTACACTGTTCCCGCGCCGCCACCTCCCAGTCCAGTCAGCTTTCGGCCTGATTGCTGGCCCAAGCCTGCTCGCTCGTAGGAGCCACCATCCCCTTGTTGGGCGGTACAGCAGCCAGCAAGACTGTTTTAATATTTCTTGTTTCTTCTTCTACCAACATTTCTTTCGTTTTCTTTTTTATTCTATCTATTCATTACGAGCGTTGGGCAATACAGGGTTTGTTTACAGACAGGCTGGCAATCAGGCAGATGGGGAAAATCGGGTTTACAATGGTTTTTAATTGGAGTCAGGATCGTCTCAAGACGGGAAGATTGTGTATTTAATCAAGACGAGCGACTGCAAGTGCGTTGACTCGAGGATACTGTGCAAGGGTCATGAGTGTAACAGCCCACAGGTATCATGTACAAAGATGGGTTTATTCAATCAAAAAAAAAATTCAACGAATATCACACTGCTTTGTAGCACATGTGCTTACCTGCATCAATTCACATCTGTCCATGTAGTTGAGGTCCCACGAAAACTGCCGGAAGCTTAATTTGAAGCTATGCCAACTGCAGGTCGTCGGTCTGTGCCAACAGTATATCCACATAGGCCTCATAGTGGCTGATTCAGCGGCTTAGTGGAGGCAGCAGCCACTAACAGCCTCCCCACTCAGTGGTTGAAAATATCCTCCTATATTGTATTGCCGCCGTGAGGCGGCGGAAAAATTCTAAAAGAATTTAATAAATTAAAAAATAACTACTATACTACTTTCTACTTTTTATAAGCCTTTTAGCTAGCCTATAGCTACTTATAGAATTAATCTATTAAGTAACCTAGCTTCTTATATTAATAGTTAATGACCTCTATTATAGCCTCCTTAGAGCTTCGCTATGCCTATGCCCGCCACTAGATCTCTTTAATAACTTTAAGGCGTAAAGAATACTACTATAGCTCGCTTTAATGGCCTGCTCGCCACTTATTACCCTATTTTCTATTAAGTTCTAATATAGATAACTAGCCATTAAGGCTAACAGTCTATTCTTGCCATAGAGCTTCTACTGTTTTGACTATATGACTTATATGGTATAGAGGAATAGCCTTTTTATTAGCTTCTAAGCCTATTTTTAAGCCTATTTCAAGGCCTTTTTCTAGGCCTATTTCTATTCCTTTGAGCAGGGCTGTGGCTACTGCTAGGCCTATTGCCTGCCCTGCTGGGCCTACTATTGTACTAGGCCTAGCTGTTAAGAGGGCTGCTTGTAAGTATATGGTCAGGCCACCGGATAAGAGAGCCTGTAAGTGGTTCGATTAGCCTACTATCTTAGCCTAAAGGCGCTGCTCTATTGCAAGTATTTGGCTCTTATTTTGGGCATTAATTGACTTCAAATACTTAGTCAATACTAGGATAGCCTACGTCAGAAGGTCAAGCTAGCTAGGCTTCTTAGCCTCTTAAATACACTGCCTAAGCTACTAGCTATAGGTCTTATACTCTAGATGCTAGAATATAGGGTAATTCTAGATAGAACTGGTGGGAAATTAAGGCATAAGAGCCACTAAGTCCTATATTAGGACCTCTTAAAGGTATAGTAGTAACTTAATGAAGCCGGTAGTAGTGAGGTCATCGCTTTAGTGGGCTTTCTACCGGTCTAGGTTAGGCCAGATTAGGGAAAGCAGGCTGCCTAGGGGCGTAATATTGGCCCGGCGAATCTTAAAGCAGCCTTCCTAGGCTAGATAGCCTATTATAATACGCATAAACTTATAAGGTAGGGCATTTAGGTAGCAACTAACTATCTACTCCTAGTTCTAGCGACCTGCCTAGCGTATTTAGTCCTCCTTGACCCCTCTTAATTTAGCTATCTTTGCCCCTAAACTTTGCCTTATATAAGTCTTCTTTTTTAAGTGAATTCTGGCATAGCCTAGGGCCTTGATAGCCTAGTCTTGCTGGGAATTATACGATAGAGGAGCCGTATAATTGGTACTAGAACTTCTAATAAGCTAGACCTTATACTAGCTAGCCTTTTGGCCTAGGTCTAGAAAGGCTTTATTAATTATATCCTAGCGAAGAAGGAAGTAAAAAGCAAGGGCTCTAAGTAGGCAGGTCAGTGGCTAGCGGCTATATAGGGCCCTTACCATCTCAAGCCTTCTATGCTAGTTCTTCTTACTAGCCCTAGTAGTAAGGATTAATAGCATATATTAGGTAGAGCCCTCATTAGTTAGCTCAAAAGTGAAGATATCTAAGATTTCTATAGCCCAGCGGTCACCCCCATGGGTTAACATATAGTGACCAAGTAGGAAGTTAACTAGTGTATAGAAATGACACTCTAGCGAGGTCTCGCTGCATTCCTAAAGCTACCTATAGAAATGCTTAAATTCCTACTCGCTATAGCCATTAAGAAGCGTATCTTAGCCTTTATCTTAAAAGCTAGCTTTGTCCTAGGCTGCGTTATGGCGCTAGAGGGTCTTAAGATAGTCTTTAACGTTATCCTTATAAGGAGATAGGTATATATTTATACCACAGGCCTTTTAGGTTCGGTATAGGTTAGTTATGGCTATAATGTATAATTAAATAGATCGCCATGATAGCCGAGGCTCTTCCTCGCTGGCTTCCTCGCCAGCTTCTTCTAGGCTGACTTTAAGGCTCTTTCCTTATAGCGGCCAATTTACCACCTCTTTTATAAGGAATAATAGTAGCTTATCCTCTATAATAGTATCTAAGTTATAATATTGCTTATGCCGGTAGAAAGCCTGGAATTCCGCCTACTTTGGTAGGTATACTGAATTTGTATTCTGGGGCCGCATTATATAAATAGTAGTTAGGATGCTCTGCGAATTAGCCTATAATTCGGCTGCGTTAATTGCGTCTTATTTTATGTGTCGCTGCTATTGCTATTGCCCACTAATAGTACCTACTATAGGATTCCTTAAGGCAGGGGTATCTAAATTAGTAGCTTCTTTTATTGCCCTGCTAGGGGCTAGTTGCCTGCTTAGCCACTTTATAATATAGATAATTAGGTTAGTAGCAGCTAGAGGAACCAGTTAATACTAAATTTAAGGTTATCTTGGCTGCTGTATAGTAGCTGTAGTGGGCTTAAAGAAGACGTTGGCTGGCGTCAGAATAGGTACACAATTAGCCAGACATAGGGGAGGGTATTGCCAGAAATGCCTTAAAAAAGAGGGGGAAGCCGGCCCAGGCTAGGTTAGCATTTTATTCTTATATAGGGTAATTAGCTAAATAAATAGATATACACTAATATGACTAGCCAATTGGTGGTGGGTGGCTATAGAAATTACGGTATATCGTAGGTGGAGACAGCGTGGGAGGAAAATCAGCCAGAATCAGCCGGGGCACGAATACCATGAGGCAATCACAAGCGTAGATATGGTTATGATAATTATGACGATAGCTGGCCACGTATAAGTCAAGGTTGTGTAGCGTCGGAAATTGTCGGTGGCCGGCATGCTGATTGCAGGAGGGCGCACCAGAGGCAGAGAGTAGAAGATGTTCAACGCCCGGGTTGATCCGATGGGTAATAGTGTTATCAAGTGGGAGCTTGGGAGCTAAAAGCAGAGTTTCGGTCTGGGCTGCTTAAACTTTGGCCTGTGAGGGAGCTGCAGGTAGCTTGTAGCTTCACATGTCAGCACGGATGCATCTCCGACGGAGCTTGGACCATGCGATTCCCAACCATGAACAAGAACATGGAGCTTACTAGAGGTCAGCATCAACCTTGCATTCGATGGTAAATGAAGTATTTTTTTCCAAGTTCTCTCTACTGATCAAATGAATGACGGAGAAACAGGCGTCAGCTAAAGATCCATGTAAGCGCGTACTACCAGAAGGCTATCAGCTTCCGCTTGTACGTGAAGAAAGAGTAGTAATCAAATAATAATAACAGCGTTTAAAATTTCATAAAATATCAATTCCCATCACTCGGTAAAACGGAAAAAAAAAAAATAGTCATTACACTGGTGGAAACTATTGTCACCCATTCAATGATAAGTGCACTTTGTTACACTGTTGATTGGTTTTGGTTGGTACTCAACGCCCGTTTTGGCAGTGGAGTGGTGCGCGTAAAAACGGTACGTACCCACCACACAAACAACCACTTTACGCGTTGTCCTACGCCAAAATACGCGTCTTCTGTACACAAACGCGCGACATCTCGCGTTCCATTTCACCCCTGCAAAATGCCCACCACGGCCTCCCAGCCAACCGATCAGGCTCCGCTTCGAAATGTCTTGAGCACAGGGAGTCAGTTTGTCCTCCCACCATTCATCCCTCATCAAGATTCATTTCTTTTTTTGCAAATCGGCTAAGCAACTTTGAAGCATCCTCACTGCTTCCTTTTTTTGCAATCTTGCGGACAAGCTCAGCTGCTCTTATTCTTTTCGGAGAAAGCAGCTTCCTTTGGACGAGAACTGCCTCCATTGCTCCTGCTTGGTTTCCACCAGCATCACCACCCACAGTCACAATATGCCTCGCACGGCAAGAGCGAGAGCGCCCCTCGAGGCCAAGCAAGCTGCGGCTGCTCTTCCTTCGATTGCTTCCTTTGCTCGCGTCTACAAGAGCCACACATTGCCCGATGCAAGTGCCAAAAAGGCCGTCGTCTCTGCTGACCTGACAACCGCAACTCCTACGACGGCAAGCAAGAAGCGCAAGGCTTCAGCGCCCCTCCAACACACCGAGCCCGCTGGCACAGCCTATAACCGTCGCAACATTTCCTACAGCCCCAGTGACGATGATGAGGACGAGCACATCGACGTCTCTCAGCGCCCGAAGCGAGCCTGTCGACGTACAGAGGCGCCAAAACCCTCCCCTATCCGTACAACAAAAGCCCAAGCTGCAGACACAGCCGTCGCTACACCACCCAGCGCAGCCAGGCTCAAGCCCGTCGCGAAACATGCCACCCACAACCACCACCGTCCAACCGCCACAACCATCATCGCCAAATCCCGGCAGGCGGCCAAGACAGGCCAGACCAAGATTGATGCCTTTTACGCCAAGCAGCAGCAAGGAAAATCCGCTGCCACAGCGCGAGCCGACGCCGAGATCGACGCCTCCTTTCCGTCGCATCTCGCCGAGCTCGTCCGCTTACACAAGGCGTTTCTCGCAGCTGTTGTCATGCAACTCGCGCACTCGCGCAGCGCAGTGCCCCTGGATCTTCGTGAGCTGACGCCGAACATTTCGCGTTCATGGCGCAAGCGTGAGGTAACTGTGGAGGATGTGCGACGCTGCGTGGCGATTGAGTCCTCATCACGGGATGAGAGTGTGAAATCGCCATTTATAGTGGCCGACTACGGTAACGGGAGGGTTTGTGTTGAGCTGCGCGCAGGATATGAGGGACGGGCCATCGACCAGCTGCAGCTCTGCAGACAGTTTGAGGACAATTTGAAGAGTCTGTGCAAGGAGCGGGCCACGGATCAAATGGCCGACGACGACGACGACGCTGCCATGGATGTTGCGCTGAATGGACTGTCGCTCCAGGAGCTTCCGCAGGCGGATTTGACAGACATGAACACACGCGCCAGGACAGCGCCGCTGCTAGCCAAGGGGCGTGCAGCCCTCGCGGAGATGAAGAGCGGCATGGTGGCGAAGCAGCAGGAAATGGAAGCAAAGCAGCAGGCCGCGGCCATGCCACTCCTCAACCCTGATGGAAGCAAGATGAGCCTTCTCGACCGCCTCCGACACAAGCAGCTGGCTGCTGCCAACGCGCCGCTGCCACCCTCTGGCCCAGAGCTGCAGCGACGAGCGGCACTGAATCGCGTGGCGGATGTTGCATCGACAATTTCCATGCTTAGTCTCTCCACCCCGGTCTCCCTGCCTCGTCAGGCATTTGCCATGAACGCCATTATCGAGAAGCTCCGAGACTCGCTCCGCGTGCCTGTTTCCAGAGACGAGGGTGTTGATTGCATTCGGCTAATTGCAAAGGAGATTGCTCCCGAATGGATTCGGATTGTGACGATTGGAGGGAGGGATAATGTGGTTATTCAGCGCGCTGGCGAGCCCGTGAGCAGGGTGATTGAGGAGAGGGTGCGGAAACTCATGTAGACAATGGGGGGGTGCTATTTCAAAGAGCAATTTTTGTGGGCGCTGGTTGGAAAACTGATGTAATTGGGCTTTGGATTTGTTGAGCATTTGCATGAAGCAAGGCGTTTTGTTACTTTGTCTTTTGGCCGCATTGGAGTTGCGCATATACCACGGACTGGTTTGATTGATTTGCAAAGGAGATGGATGTGTGTAGACCTGCTGGACTGTGGAATTCTAGACTAGAATAGACGATTCATCGCTTGAAACTCTGCATTTAAAAGTTCTACATTTGTATACCCAGAGCTGACGGTGATGTCTCATGGCTTGTTGCTGTTACTGTGCCTCCACTACCTTGATAGAGGCATTGACCTGTAGTCTCTGACCGCATCTTACAAAGCAACACGAACCTATCAAAGCAACACGACATGTCATCTAGCAAGGAAAGCGGTGTCGTCGAAATTTATCTGCATCAAGAGTCCTCCGGTCCGAGGTTGCAGCGCATCGGCCCCACTCTCGGCTTCTTACCTACGGCCCGAGTGTCAGACTTGAACAAAGACGGCTACTTGACCAGGACTGTGAACGCCAGTGGAATTCGGACCGCGTTGTTGATAAAAGTTCTTTATCATGATAGTAGAATTAAATGGTGGACGTGATTACTGTCATCTTGGGTGTAATGATGTCTTGGTGGTACTCTTTATACTTTGGTACCTTCGTACACAACTGTCTATGTAATGTCGTAGAAACAACGCCATAATTCATGTCTTTAAGACATAATCATCCGTTATATTTGGAGCTGTCCTAATTTGTAGCAACTCAGGGAAAACTTCATCTTCACATTGTACCATTCTTCCGTTCAGAATCCATTCGTATTACAGAAATCACTCCGACCTCGCAACCTCGTCAAAGGGCGCGCCATTATCATGAGTAAGACAGGAGGACCAATTTGACCCGTAGTTCCTGTTAAGGCAAGTCAATCACTATTCGGCTATTAAAATTCGTCGATAACAACGGCCGACGGCTCCCCCCATGTAACTGAATTTTTTCATTCATACGGGCGCTTATAGGTGTAATTACCATTCTTATTACCAAAAAGCTGACTTCTTGCCACTTGATTTCCTCTCTTTTTTTTCCCCTCTCGCAGATTACTGTGGAATGTAGACTCCCTTGCAACTTGACCTGTGGAGCTATAGATCGGGTTTTACTTGCCTGACACTTAGCATTCCTCATTCGCCGTTATGACTTTTCCTTTCATCGTTTGGTTTCTATATAATATGAAGACTTGCTGCCTGTAACTATTTCCTTACACATATAATTAATCTAGTAACTATCTCTGAAAAAGATATCTAGTATCTCATACTTTGCCACCCTACAACCCATTCCTTCCAAAACGCGAGTTCTCTGCCACAACTTATACGCTGGAACTAATAAATAGCTGGTTTGGTATTCAACTCTAAGTTTCAATACCGATTGCCTTTTATGGACACAATACCATACAACACAATATACGCTTTGGGATATAAGTGGTCTCCAAAGTGATACCGAAAGCCAAAAGAACTGTCTTGCGTCAGAATATCATTTTTTATTATAAGAAAAATGGCAGTTCTACAGGAGAAGGAGACTACCTCTCCAGCAGCCACGGGTACAGTCCCTGTCACTGTCGAGCCCAACTACACACTATCGACTGCTACTTCACATACGGCAAATAGTCATCACAGCCATGGCGATGAGGAGGACCCTGCTGATGGCGACAAGTACTATGAAGACGGCGACGACATTTACGGCACCTTTTCCGTTGGCCGCAAGCGCGCCATGCTCGCCATCCTCGGCTTTGGTGCCTGGGTCTCCATGATGGCCAGCACCTGCGTCTTGCCGGCCGTGCCCGAAATCACAGAGACTTTTAACACGCAGCACACAGTGGTGGAGATAAGCAATGCCATTTACATTGGGCTGCTGGGTGTTGGGTGTGTGGTTTGGGGGCCCATGAGCCAGATCTACGGTCGTCGACCTGTACGTTTCCTCCTCTCTGTCTTCCCCCATGTCTCTAAACGCTGCGAATGATATCGTGTGTGAAAAAAAGAAGCAATATCACTTTCAAGATGCGCTAACTCTTGCTTCTGGATTACAGGTTATTCTCTTCGGAGCCGTGGTCTTCTGTACCATGAGCGTAGGCACGGCTGTTGCACCCAATCTCGCCGCCTTTTTTGTATTTCGTGCCCTCACTGCCGTCGGAGCCTCTGCATTGACGATTCTGGGCAATGTCATTATCAGGTATGTCTTCAACTAGCCAACACAACTCCTCATACACACATATATCTATGTGTGTGTGTGTGTGTGTGTGTGTGTGTGTATTGTTCATCTTACTCACATATTCAAGTGACGTCTACCGACCGACAGAACGAGCCACCGCCATCAGCTGGTTCCTCTCCTGCTGCGTCATCGGTCCCGCCTTTGGCCCCTTTCTCAGCGGCCTCATCGTGCAGTACACCCACTGGCGCGTCATCTTTTACGTGCAGCTCGCCTGTGCCGTCCTCACCGTCCTCGGCGCCGCCCTCGTCATCCCCGAGACAGCCCACCACAAGCACATCCGCGACCTTGCCCACCTGAGCCCGTCGGCCCGGCGCCTCACCATTCTCCGCCAAGTCAACCCGCTCCGGTCCGTCTCCCTGCTCCGCCACCTCAACGTCCTCGCCGTCAGCCTCGCCTCGGGCGCGCTCCTGTTTGCCTTCTACATCATCCTCGTGCCCATCCGCTTCGTGCTCAACCCGCGCTTCCACCTCGACGCCTCCCCGCTCCTCTCGGGCGTCTTCTACCTCGTCCCCGGCGCGGGCTACCTCGTCGCCACGCAGATTGGCGGCCGGTACGGCGACTGGACGGTCAAGCACTGGATCCGGAAGCGCGGACGCCGCGTGCCCGAGGACCGGCTCCGGGCGGGCATACCCGCGCTGTTCGTGGTCACGGCCGGCGGCGTGCTCGTCTACGGGTGGACGATTGACCAGAGGGTCGGCGGGATGCCGGTGCCGCTCATCTTCCTGTTCTTGCAAGCCGTGGGCTACATCATGGGCCTGACCATGATCAACACGTACTGCCTGGAGAACACACCGCACCTGAGCGCGGACATTATTGCCATCTGCTGGCTGGTGCGGTACCTGGCGGCGGCCGTGGCCATTGCCGTCGCGCTGCCCATGATTGACGGCATCGGGGTCGGCTGGACCATGACCATCTGCGGCGTGCTGGTGGTGCTGGCCGTGGCCGGCCTGATGGCGACGGTGCGATGGGGGGAAGGGTGGAGGGCCAAGATACCGGTTCCGGAGAAGCCAGCGGCAAGGGGCCCCGTGGATGGGAATGCCTTGACAGAAAGGATGACAACGGTGACTTCGGTGACTACGGTGTAATGGGGGAGACAAGACGAAAATAGAAGGCGGCGGTCTGACTAGTACAAGACTTGCATAATGAAATACGAAAGTTTGCTTGGTTTAATAAACTCTGCTAGAGGTACATAGATAACCTAGAGGTACTTATTATTATACTAATATCGAAAAAGATGTATTAGCTGCTGAAGTGAAGTGTATTGTACAATTTTAACTCTAGCATGTATTGCAGTATCACCTTGATTTGTAGAGATTTGTAGAGAATGACCAACGAAGGTATTTGATCACAGATAAAATCTGGTTTTGCCTATTAGAATGACTTTTCCTCGCCTTCAGCTAGTCATTGGCATAGTCTCGTCCGTTTTTTCTAATGTATCGCATGGGCTCGGATTTTGTCATAGTCACGAAAGTGTCAAGGGATGCTTTCAAAGACAACCTATAGCAGTCTGCTTTCTGCCGATTAGAAAATAGTCCATTTTGTGTGTTCTGTTTTATTAGTATCCGCAGGGGCAAAGACTATGCCTCGTTACCGCAGATGCTAGCTCGGTTCAGCTCTAGATCGAACCTGGAGGACAACTGGGCTGCATTCCGCCTTGCGCTGTGGAGCAAGCTGGTTCCCGGTATTGAACTACCATAATGGCTAGAAGGTATGCATTGTCGAAATTGAGTGAAACGAGCGAAAGCCAACTTTTTTACAGCCATAGTAGATTCATTCCACCTCCGGGAGCGCAGCAGCTTCGTATGACAACAACACCGTCTGTCTCTTTGGGTGGCGTTTGCCATGGTCAATACAAAGGGGCGTCAAGTACATCCTTGGGAGAGAACCTGTTCTGAATTGCTTTGAAGGCCGTAATTGGCTCGCAGGCTGGCAGGAATAGCCTCTGCAGGCTCGCTGGCAGGTCGCTGGCTGGGAAGCGTTGTAGTATGTACTGGTAAGCTGCTGGCTGTACCAACAATTTTTCTGAGTAACCATGGGACTCTATTCAACGAGTCAATTGTCGTCGGCCAACTGTCATACAGCTATTCGAAGAGCTATTGGCATCTACTGTCGACAGTCTCGGGTCGGGATCATCCTTTGCTTCAGGACGTTGCAAAATCGGGTAGGCAATCCTCTAAAAATAACTGCAAACACAATACATAAATCATGGCGTTGTTCCTCTAACAAGCATCGCTGGGTGAAACGCTTGTCCCACGGGCGCCTAAGCGAAGAGGACTTGCAGACAAACGTTATACTTGTGCCACGCCCCCAC
>FWCC01000153.1:0-104732 GCA_900169235.1 Zarea fungicola
GTGAGAGGTATTTTAATTAGGTACATCCCTTCCTGAAAAATAGTAAAATGCGGAGTGTACCCAGACTTTTTGTGGGTAGGTTTAGCTAGAGAAAGGACCCAATCAATATATTTTATTTTGCCACCTGTAATGAGATCTATTTAAAGTAACAAGAAGAACAAGGCTATTTGCATCTATATATGAAGTAGGGCAACATAAAGCCGTGTCACGTCTAGATTTATGCCAGCCGCTGGCACTTTTGTTTGTTAGATGGGTAGTTGTTACGTTGATCCAACAGCAACGCGGCCCAGCCGACCCTGCAGGCTCCCATGCGTGCGGAAGCCGGCAGAGAGTGTCGTCAGAGCGACTTCCCATATTTTCGTTTGCACAAGAAAACCTCAGTAAAGATACCAATAGCAGCCAACAGGATAAACCCTTGAATACAAAACTTGGATAAAAAGTGCCGAGACATCGGACTGCTGTGTTACTCTCTGGTAACTAACCCGGCGTGTGTTGGTCTCTTGGTACTATTGGCTGGCGCCCGTTGACGGGCCTTCAGATACGTGGAACTGGTGGGTGTTGTCAGAATGAGGTATGTGGGTGGAAATAAACAACCAATTTATATACTAAATTGTCAAGTAACTAACTCCAACCACTTGATGCAGCACTCTGGTTTCTGTTTTCAGAGCCCGTCCTCTTGTCTGATGTGGATTCCAGCCCGTGCAAACAGCTCTGTAGATTCGAACTGTTAATACAGGGAATAGATAGACTCCCCCATTTCAACATTTTTTAATAATATCATAGAGAATGGCGCCGAACTTGCACAGGGTTCTAGACTAAAAGACAAATGATTATTACGGGAGCCGATTTTGCCATAACGCGACAACGTTTTTGTGCCTACTCGACATCCAGACAATGTCAGCTGGTCTACCGCGCAGAATGGTCTTTTATAATAGCGTATATGAGTAGTACATCAAATCTGCCCCTTTTTAACTCTTTTTTTTTTCTTAGGTTTTGCTGTTTCAACCAGTGTAACTTGCGAATCGAACGAACTGCGGCTGTAGCTTCTTGGTACGGGCTGAAGTTCTATATCGTCATCAAGAGTCAGATGTGAAATTCTTTGGCGGCGAATCACTACTTTGTCTGTAGATGGTCGAAATTCCACCTCCATAAATCTGATAAAGCGCTCGGGGGTCGTGTTCTCAAGCGCCAGACTGCGCATATCTCTCATGAACGCTCCGTCGCCACAAGCTAAAGCTCTGTCAGCAAAGATAATTCAGGGCGCAAAATCTTATTCGCACCTAAAAGTACACTATCACCAGGATAGCGAGCTTCCTGGCGCAACTCCCTTGCAAAGGATGCCATATCAAAGTCATGTCGGGCCTTCCAAAAGTCGTTTTCTCGATATGGTGAGTTCTTTCCTCGCGGGGATGGATACACACACCACACAACTAGTAAATTCTACTCGAATTTTAGTAAAATATCATCACCGGTTCATTTGTATATACACACCTTCGTGTCGAGTTTTTGCAATAGTTTGAGCTGCTCTGCAACCCAGTCTTCTTGGTCCCTGTTCTCGAGCCACCATATGAGGTCTACGTGACGACTCAGATCACCGAAAACAGGCTCCGTGGAGTCTTTAAGTCGGGACGACTTGCTTCGAACCCCCTCGTCGTGGTTGCGCCGCTCGGCAAGATGGCGGGCGAAAGGGAGGACACCTAGAATCCCCATTCCCTTCGCAGCAAGGACGACAGTTTCATAGGACTGCAGGTGTAAGTCCCTGCCATAAGGTCCATCAAGCCTGAGAAACTGGCCCTTGCGCACAGTTTCCAGTGATTTACTGTGGTGCCCCGTGTGCGAGATAAGAAAATGCAGCTCAGAAGCGACGCCAGAGGTCACAGTATCCAAGTGGACCCAGAACGGCATCATCGGATAGCCCTGGAACAGATCGTAGAAAGGGAGCGGCCCTTTAAAGAAAACATAGAAATAGCAACCTGGGAAGTATTTGATGGGGCGGGTGGCTTTGAGAGTCACCCGCGTGACCAGGTCGTCCTCTTGTCGCTCTGTCACCTCTGCGTACGTGCGACCAAGCCAAAACATGCGTATGATACGGAAAAGGTGCGTACTGGTCCACATACCACAGCAAATAAAGGCCAGAATCTTTCCCGTCACGGACCTCAGAAGTAGGACATGCCAGACCAGTCCGGCAAGCCCCGCCAACGAGAAAACCAGATGAACCTTGCCGTAGTACTTGCCCAGTTTTCGGCCAGGCCATACGGCAATGATGAATGTGATGAGAAAAGCGCCGGCAGCCTGTAGTATCGCGTTAGCGTTTTCTTGCAGTCTAGGGATTCACATACAACGCAGCCTGATTTTGCGGCAGGGGCGGCTGGAGGCCGGCGATACAGCTCCAGCGCGGAATGCAGCAGCGCCTCGCAGACTGAGACAACAGCTATCCAGCGGTGGGCGAGGTTGTACACAAAGACTGGTATTTGTACAAAGTCTACCCAAGGGTTGGTCTTTCCTCCAAGGAAGAGGATCATCGTGTTCGCGGAAGCCAAGAGGGACGCTCTCCGGCTCAGAGTACCCTCCCTTGTACCTTTTTCCTTGATGTTGAGGCTGAGCAGAACAGCGTTCACACCGAAGTAGAAAAGAAGCAGTGCAGTCTGCAAGTATGACGTCCTCGGCCAAAAGGTCAACGTCAAATGCACCATGCTGGCACATTGTCGTCGCAAAAAGGGTGTGATGAACGCGCCAGACGTACGAGCAACGTAGAGCAGTAATGGTAGGGCCACTGCACCGCAAAAAGTGATGAGATAAATTTGAACGAAATCGAGGATCATGGTCTTGTACAATAGGTCTCTTGTGTCACGGACAGATAGTTATGTGGAATCACTCTCCTATAGGAGTTCGTAAATGTGATGAAAATGGCCTTTGTTTATTATCTGACAAGATACAAAGAGTGAACCAAGATACAGACGCCGAGACCACCTATTCAGTGAATAAGCTAGCAGACTAAAACAGCTCTGGCGGCAACTGCAACTCGTTGCTGTAGCCTGTAAGCAGCTCTCTGCGACAGCCGTTGCGGAAAGTCCAGGTACCATCTCGCTGTAAAAGCGCCCTTTCCCGCCCCGAGCGGCAGCTCCACGCGCTACGCAACTTTTGCTCTTTAACAGCCAGAACCATGGAGTCCTTCAACTCGTCGTGGGCAGTTGACTTTCCAGTGGGAGTTAAACTTGGCAAGTTCGGACAGTAAGTAGATCCACTCTCAGCAGAGCTTCTTCTCTGACCTTATATAGGCTCTTGTCGACAAAACCGGCTCGCTTTCTTGTTGGCAAGGACGCAACAGAATTCCACTTACACGGCGGACTCGTTGCGAGGCTCTCTGCCCCTCTTGACGCACTAGTTAACCGCACCACAGTGGCACGCATGAGAGACACAGACGCTAGTGTGTTTATGCTGTTTGCCCAATTTGTGTATTCTGGTAACTATGCTCTCGAGCCCTCAGCAGGCAAAGCCACAAATGGTACATGTTCTCCGCGCAGTGCACTTATCCAGCATGCAAAGTTGTGGTCCTTTGCACAGACTTATCGTGTTGAAGCTTTACAACGCGTCGTGTCCATGCAGCTGGCCAGGGAACTAGACGCCTGGACGGCGCCGCCTGGTAGCTTTATCGCTGACTTTCGGGCCTTGGTGTACTATGTATACGGCAACAGTTGCAGTTTTGAGCTGCGCCATATTGTTGCCCAATTTGCAGCGCGGATTGCGGATGGCATGTCCGATGAGCCAGGTTGGGAGAGCTTGCTGTGGGACTATCCTGGTTTTGCGCTGGACTTGCTTCAAGCTATGGCACTGGTACCACAGTAGGGTTGAGTTATGCTTTGACGCAGTGGGACAGCGAGTTCAATGTTACTTCATTCATGTTGCCTTGTAATAGCGTTCATATGTGCCATGTGTTTCCTACCGTGACTTGTACATTGTAGCCTACCGTGGTGGGTGGACGGCGGCAGAAGACCCTATTCCGGCCAACCACGCTGGAGCTGCCAAGGGAGGTGTGGGTGGCACCCCTGGACCTCTTGTTCCAACTTGCGCGCGCGTAGATGCTCTGTTGGAAGCAGAAAGCTGACCTCGCTCTTTACACGGGATTTTGTAAAAATAGAACAATTCAAGAGAATCATACAAAGCAGTTGATATTTCTGAAAACTTAAAGAGTCCCTCTGTCCCCGTGTTACTCTCACTCACAATCCAGTCATTCACCCTCCACTTCCTTCTATCCTTTACTGTACAACTGCTTTCTGACAACGGCCGCAGTCCCCTTTTACCTTTATCATCATGTCATCCCAGCCAAAGCTCCCAATTGATACAGACCGTAGCTTCAAGATACGTTCAAACAACATCATGAAGAAGTCGGTGAAACTCACCAGCATCGGCGCACGGATTGCAATCTACATGGAGAGGGGAGATACGCGAATTGTCTTTAAGACCCATCCTGATCTCCTCCCGGATTGGAACACATGTGGAGCAGACCAAGTAAATCCGGATGCCTTCCCTGACGAACTAAATTTCAACGAATTTCGGTTCTCATCCAGTCCCAGGCCTGCAGAGGCAGCCTCCAACCAGGTGGTGGTTGCCAGCAGCCCCAGCGCCAGCCCTGCAGGCAGCTTGGCACCTTCAAGGCTGCCTGACATCAGCCCTCCACCGGAGGCATTCTCGATCACTGGGTCGAAGGATTTTCAAGCCCCTGTTGCAGACTATGAAGATCCACTGCTACAGATCCTGGCAACAAATAACCAGTCCAAAGGCACAAGCAGCCCATCGGCCAAGAAGCGAAAGCGGCCAGCTTCGGTGCCTGTGGCGAGTGTACCCACTCAGCAACGCAAAAGAGCCAAGACAGCATCCTGGTTTGTCTGACCGCAGGACAACACTGTCAAAGAAATTTGACCCTTGTTATCACTTGTATTATTGGAGCGCTTTTGGAAGTCTGTGTATGTGTATTGGAAAGTTTTCAGGGAAAATAGTTAATTCACATTCATTATGTGGTTGCAATTGCTCTAAATTAAATAGAGAGCTAAATGGAAAGATCATTTGTATTATGCACTTATTTTTAATCGGACACTATTGGCGGAACCAGTTGCGCTGATGACATAGGTACTCCGTGATATCCTTCGCCAAGAGTTTGGAACTCAGGTCCTGTTCACCCCTGGCTTGGTCACTGAGCAGGTGGGCCTGGCGTTGTACCGCCTTAGGCAAGGTACCTGTCCTGCAAGAGTACAAGGCGCAAGGTGCTCTTCCAAGCGGTTTATTGCATAACTACCTAGCTAGTGGTGACTTCGCTAATCCACCCTCTGTCCACACTCCCTGCACCTTCTAGGGGTGGCATCCTCCAAACTCAAACTCTCCATCATACGAGACATTATGGAATCAGCTCTCGAGCGTAGCGGCACGCTCGGCAACTTAAATTTGACACGCTTTTCGCTCTTTGTCACTGCACGTTCAGTTCTTGGCAGAGCTGGACGGTTGTCAATCTCGGCATTGTGCATGTCGACGAGATGTTGGGTGCTGCTGCTGTAGGCCGGCCGTCGCTTGGGACTGGGCCTGACAGCTTCTCCATGCCTCGCCTGCGTTTCGCGGGGTCGAGACAAAATTCTCGCGTGTCTTTTTGAGTCGTGAGGGTGGCGGGCTTGTTCTAAT
This sequence comes from Zarea fungicola, assembly GCA_900169235.1. NCBI lineage: Eukaryota > Fungi > Ascomycota > Sordariomycetes > Hypocreales > Cordycipitaceae > Zarea > Zarea fungicola. The sequence goes on from FWCC01000153.1 coordinate 5,671, forward strand.
GGATGCGGCATTGATTGCCTGTCACTCACGGCATCTTGCACCCAGCTTGGATAGGAGCGTTCTGCAAGTGGATGCGGTGTTGGTTGTCTGCTCTCCACTACATTGTAGCGTGGATCGCGAGTGCGGCGGCCGTGTCGGAATGGATATGGCGTTGGTTGCCTGTCCGCCACAGCATAACGCCAGCTTGGCTCAAGTGGTGTGGGGCGTGATCGAGGCATTGGTTCTTGTAATTTAACGAATGTAACTGCATCTGTGAGAGTATGTGAATGAATATGTATGTGGAAGCTGAGCTGTGGTAGCTCTCAAGTCTGTTTTCTGATTGCAGACCTCCGGCTTGGGCTCTCACCATTATCACTTCTCTGCATACGCGTTCTTGTCACTCGTTCATGTCACCCGTTCACTGCTTGCAGATTGCCGCCTTAGTGCCGTGCCGCCAGCGAACTATTAGGGTATAAAGCAGGCTGCACATGGCGCCAAACACAAGCAATTTGCCTTACCCTGTCATCTCTCCCAAAAGAACCAGCTTACACGTTGCCCTTTCCTGTCTGATAGAATGGCCAAGAAGTCCAAGTCCAAGAAGAAGGATAAGTCAGAACTGACATGGGATGATGCCACGGTAGCCAAGCATCTCCAACCAACCCTTGCTAAGAAAAAGATCTGGTGGCCGAAAGAAGCTACCAAGAAGAAGCTTATTGAGATCCTCAAGGATAATGATGTCTCACTTGACGAAGTTTTAAACGGCAAGAAGCCGCGAAAATTTAAACGGCCACCAAAGCCAGAGTCAGAGGCAGAGGCAGAGTCAGAGGCAGAGGCAGAGTCAGAGTCAGAGTCAGAGTCAGAGTCAGAGTCAGAGTCAGAGTCAGAGTCAGAGGCAGAGGCAGAGGCAGAAATGGAGAGCGGGGATGAGGAGGAGGAGAGCGAGACTGAGAATAAGAAGAAAACGAAGGAAGAAAAGGCGAAAGAGGCGAGGAGAGAGAGGGAAAGGGAGAAGAAGGAGAGGGAGAGGGAGAAAAAGAGGGAAAAAGAGGGGAAAAAGAAGGAGGAGAAAACAAAGACGCGCAAGCCCATGGAGAAACCTTCCCAACCATTAGCACACTATGAAATGGCGGTATGGGGGGATCCCTTAAGGTCAAAGTTACTACCATCAGTTACGAAAGCAGGAGAGGAATTCCACGGCTACCTTCTTGACTTCTCTAAAGTAGTTAAGGGGAATAGTCCTCACAGTCCCGTGGCGTTTTGGTTTTTTGCTGATTCTTTGGTAAAGGCACATGAAGATGACGAAGATATTAACCAACTCTATAATTCAATCGGGAGGTTCGCCGCCTATCCTGAGATCTGGCACCACGAACTGAAGTCGCTTAAGAACAGTCATACTCGGTGGAATCGATGGCGAGAGTTGTGCAAATTGGAACAGAGCAAAAAAGCGGAATTTACCATCAGCAAACCCGCTTCGAGCAAAAAATCCTCGGCCAAAAAATCCTCGGCCAAAAAATCCTCGGCCAAAAAATCTTCGAGAAATGACGACGATGGCGACTTGAGGATGGACGATGATATTGGTGGCGATGATGATAATGGCGATGATGATAGTGGCGATGAAGCCGGCGCCGCCAACGGCAAAGCCACCAATTACAGTAGTGAGGAAAGTGACGGCAGCGATGAGGAAGGGAACAGCGGAAAATATGACAGTGAAAAAGGCCGAGAAAGGCGGCGCACCGGCAAGTTGCAAGAAGCAGATGTAATAAAGATAATGGATCCGGACGCGCCTAGCGAAGAAGTCAGGGCAGAAATCATCGGCCGCCACCCAACTAGAAAGGGATGGCTTGTGCTCGCATTACCAAGCAACAACAGGCAGTACCCGAAACTATCCCGCGGATACTGTGTTGATGGCTCCTCAGGCGAGTACAGTGACGCATTTAAAAGCTATGTGACGGAGGGTTCCAATATTACCCTGTCGACAGGCGCAGAAGGAAGCCTGGAACGGGGCAACAAAAAAATAGATGCATCGCAATTTGAGCTGAACCTCGTCACAACGGTGCCATGGGGCAAGAATATGCATACCCACGGTTATGGGGCCGATCACACAAGCAAGGGGAGTTTCGTGATGTTCTCTAAACAGGTTCTCAGCAAGGTTTGGACCGCAACAGATGCTGCGGACGTGCTGAACGATCACATGCGGAAGGCAGGACAAAACATTCCCGGAAGAGGAGTCAAGGAAATTAAGGCAAAGTCGTGGAGGAAGTAACAGTGTTCTTATTTTAATTCCTTAGTTTGTACTTAATGTCTGTTTAGTCTTATAGAATCTAGAATGTCAAAAGAGATCTGCCTTTTAGCAATATCCTGACTTGTGCGCAACCTCAGCTGGATAGAGCAGTAGAGTTTCTATGTTAACATTGACCATAGAAAAAAAAAGGCTAGATAATCCGGCGAACTAAATATGTGCTTCACCTGTTTTCGTTGCACTTCTACTGTCAAGATAAACCAGTCTTTGTATGTAGGGTAGCTTATGCAAACAGTTGCAATTGGAGGTCTTTGTGTCGGTATAAGTATTGTGATTGGAAAATCTAGCTACTGGTAGAGGAGGAAATTCCTCCATACAGAAGGTCAAAAGCAGGAAAATCCAACAACAAACATGCATCATCACTTTGGCACGTAATACTCAAATCGGGGCCATTGTTGTGGCTTTATTTAGTTGTTGGTCTTACAGTGGTTTTTTTTGGTTGGTACACATATTCCATTCTCTGTATGCACACAGTAGCTACTTTAAAACAGACAAAGGAGAATTGACCCGAAACGACGCAATCCTTCAATTAAACACAAACAAAACTCAGGCCTGCTGAGAGAAACAAACATTCCCACTCGCCATGTCCATCATGTAAGACTCGCGCATCCGCTTTGGAGGAAGCGGACCAGTTGTGGCCGCGCGCCTCTTGAGGTCCCGTACAATCCGGCATCCATAATGATCAATAGTGCGGCGACTGCTGATTCAAATTCCGACGCTGTCGGAACGCTGAACTATGGAAGGATAGCGGAACAGTCCAATCGATTGTGGGCCAGGCAGTTGGTGTTGTTGGAAGCGCCTGGCTTGTGGGCATCATAGGTCCCAGCGCGGTCGGACAGCTGTAAGAGTAGTGGAAGACTGTTTCAAACGATCGTAGATCAGGAGTGCTCGTGTTGTTGGAAGTGGGAGCTTTTCTCGTAGGCTGGATAGAAACTGTCTCCTCCCCTGAGGCGGGGGCTGCCGGCGATGAGTTTGCGCCGTGGGTAAGAAGGGATGAGTGCTGCGCATCTATCATGGCTTTGTACTCCTTTGCAACTCTCTCTTGAAGCTGGAACATTTTCTTCTCCTGATCCCCACCGCATGGTACGGTGATGCGACCTGCAACTACTGACACGTTATTTGGGCGTATGGTGTCACAATCGTCCGGTGTGATTGTCTGGACACCGCATTCAGTCAACAGGTCACGCAATTCAGGCCAGTCCACAGCCCTGTGGCCGAGAAATCCATAGTCCTGGTCCTTGAATGAGACTAGTACAGTGACTTTGACGCTGTCCTCTAGCCTAACCAGCTCTGCAGATGTCCCAAATAGCGTCTGGATGAGGATCCTGGCTCTGTCAGGAAAATGAGACAACATTTGATTGATATTTTCGGAGGTGCAGCTCTGACAACTGGCTGACGGCAATGTGTTAACGTCGGTGGAAGTGGAAAAGTTCTGAGTTTCCATGTCTTTGCCCTGCGCAGCTGCCATGGCTTGGAATTCCTTTCCAACGGTCGTTAAAAGCTGGGAGAACGCCTTCGCTTTATCTTCGTTGGGTGGAGCTATTACAGCGTCATAAGCATCAGGAGTGGTGAGTTGGACACTCCCCATAGTCAATAGGTCATGCAATTCAGGCCAGTCCACGGCCCGATGGCCTAGAAATCCGTAGTCTTGGTCCTCGAACGAGACCAGTACAGTGGCCTTGATGTTGTCGTCTAGCTTGACTAGCGCTGCGGATGTCCCATAGAGGTTCTGAACGAATACGCTAGCCGTAGGTGGAAGAGAAGACATTTTGTTGTGGGCTGAAAAATTTAATGAGCTTGATAATAAAGTTGGCAATGAGGTTGGTAATGGAGTTGATAATGAACTTGTAATGAAATAATTAAAGATAAAAGTTGAACTTCCGGTGGTCCGCGATGGCAATACTTATAGTCAAAGTCGTTATTCAATAAGGCCAAGTTAAGCCCTGCGTTTTTGGCGGGAAAGCGGTCTCCGAGAACAGAGAACACACCAGCTGCCAGGAAAGACCACAAGGCTGACTCTTGGCGCCTATGCATTCTAGATACAATAGCCGCCCATGGTAAAACCTAGACATGTTGGGCTGGGATGGTACGCCACAGCGCCAAAAACAGCGCCAATAAACAGGATACTGAAAACAGGATTCACAAAGCTGCAATATGCCCATGGGGACGGTATTCACATAACTGAAATCGTAAGCTACCTGTTTGGTTGCGGCTGTACGCCAAAGCGCTACGAGATTGGCACTAGAAATGGACTTTCACAGAACTGAAAAAGTACTTACGTCGGGTAGGGGCGACGTCACGAGCCGAAGCCTGTTCAAATGGGGCCGGGTGTGCGTGGCGATGCAGTTGAAATGCACAGCAGATTGGTATGTCTGCAGTTCGTATCGCCTCGTCGTTGTGTGTCGCTATATGATTAGCAATACAAGATATGCCTAAGCAAGACAATTTTTCAGATACTACAATCATTTTTGACTCGACTGCAAAAGATGGTCAAACTACACACTACGCAATCCCCAAGTTGCAGTGTCTTCAGGACCTCATCCGGGACGGCATGCAACCTTACCAGCCAAACGACGTTTGGCCCCCTGTCGATGAAGTTTTCAGACGAACCTTGAATGCAAATCGAAGCTGCATGAGAGCCAAATGCCATGTAGGCAGGCGAAAAATACGACACAGAATATGCATGATAAATGTCGGCCGCCACAGCACTATCAGGAAACTATCAGCCGAATGCAATCCTTCACCAGGGCTTGGCCGGGGAAATATGCCACCGCGAAATCGTCACCCACTCACAAAGGGCTCGGATATTCATAAGAACCTCATTAAGATGATGCAGCGCCTGGAGTTGAACTGCAGTTTGCGAAACCATTAGCACGCTTTCGTCTGGAGTAATGCAGTCACGATGCAATTGATGCTGGGACAGAATGGGCTTGGACATGAACCAGGCAATTGAAGCGATGCAGTGGGCGGTTGACCGCGATTATTACGCAATTTAATCATCATAAGAACATTTGAATACACAGATATCCGGAAACTAGATTTTTGTTTAGCTAGCAATTTGCAAGTCCATGTCGCGCGGTTGCACAGCACTGGAAACACACAGAAACGCGGTATCCGCCCGAGAAGGGTATCGACCCCAATTTCAGAGAGAATTTCCATGTATGAATGCCTCGCTAATCCTCGCTAATGATTCTGTCTTTTGCTCGGCCCTTCCCTCTCCATGTCAATTGCCATTCTTTTGCGTTTTTGGTCCTTGCAGCCATCCTGTACCAATTTCCAAACCCCAAATAACCTAACAATTCGCGTGTGTCCCCATCGCTGAGCATACCATTCAGGCGTTCGACCCCTTTCATCCTGAAAATCTGGTCTTACGAATTCCAGCAGTTCCTCCGCAATTTCTGTGTGCCCGTAGGCCGCTGCGAATAGTAATGCATCCTGGCGTTCCTCCTCGTCAACTAGAGGTAACATATGGCTGACCCAGGCAGCATGCCCACATATTGCAGCACATGCCATTATTGTCAAACATCTGGCTCTCTGCTTGGGCATATTGCGATGCTCAAAAATGCGCCTGCAAGAGAAATGATCACCAAGGTAACCTGCCTGCCGAAGCTCGCCAGTAGTTGGCTTCACACCGTATTCATCTAGCACGGCAAGTACCTCATAATTCCCGTGCAGGATAGCCAGCGAGAGTGCCGTCATTCCGCCGCTGCCTTTCGCCACCCTGTTAATCTTTCCGTGGCTAAGAAGGGCTTCTGCAATACGTGGCCACCCTCTAATTGCGGCCACATGTAATCCCGTCTGGCCATCTTCGTCTGTCGTGCTGACGTCAATGTCGTCGTGAGCAAGAAGAAGCTTCAGGATTTCCTCATCCCCTCTTATGCAAGCGTCAAAGAGCGGCTTTCCGTAGTCTGTGTATCCCTCCCCATTTACCATGATTCCATCGGCAAGGAGCAGTCTTCTCACCACCTCCTTGCGGCCTAAGGCTATGGCCAGCGTCAGCGGCCTCCAGTTGCGACGGGCATTTCGCAAGTTCAATTGGTCACCACCGATTTCGATCAAAGTTCGAGAAATGTCGTCATAGCCTTTCTCAATAGCGCAAAGCAGAGCAGTATCGCCATCCCCGTTTCGTGCATCAGCACTGAAGTTCTTGAATTCCCGAAGGCCCTGGATCAGCGCCAAGTCTCCACGTGAAGCTATTGAAGGGAGGCAAGATGTGCCCTGGCCTTCAATGTCCCGGCGGAAAACCTCGCCGCGGAGCAGAGTGTGTCGCCATCGATCCGTACGACTCAGCCGGCTCATGTCTCGAACGGTGAGCTCTTTGGCGATTTTGAGCAACAGCTCAGTTGATATAGAGTTCATCCTGTTTGGTTGCGGTGATGGATTATGTTTCCACAACCGTGGCAATCAAAGTGATGCTGGATCTCAATTTTCGCAGGCGAGAGAGATGAAAGGGGGAAGATTTGTGTCGCCAGAAGGAGGGAACGAGGCGTTTTTATTCCTGCACCCGTACATTGGTGGCCACTTCTGGTGACCATACCATGTTGCTCAGCTAACGGACTCGCTCGCATTCGACGGTAGTTTTCTGATAGGGAAATATCTCTCCGCGAGCTGGACGGTGAGCTTAGGCGGCAGGCAGGAGTCTGAAGCGTCGTTGAGTAGTGACGTGGCGTCGAAGGGCCAGGGATGCTCTGCATGGACTCGTTTGAAGCTCTAGGAAAGGAAGAGCAAGGTGACAGAGTCTCCAGGGACGTCACGAGCTGAAAAGGCTCGGTGGGTGGGATGAGAAAGTGGCGGTTGGTGTCCCAGTTGTTTGACAGGACGGCTGCCTCTATATAGCTGGGACACGCCCTCCGCGTTTTGCAACTAGCACATTTAGCATTATAGGCTGACGGTTCTAGATAGGATCCTACCTTTCCGCGCCCAAGCCGGCCTCTATGCGGGGGTTTACTCTGTTGCATCAGTCTGCCTGGCTGGTTGCTAGCAAGGGCCGCCTCTATTGGCTGCCCAGAGCCGGTATGAGGTACTGTTAACGGTGCTTGGTTATGCTATGGAATATAGTCTATGAATTTTTCAGGATGATATGTATCTAAGGCAAACCAAGTAAAGGTGATTGGAAATGGCAAGAGAATTGTAAACAACTTTCGAAATTAACAACGATGTACCTAATAATCAAAGCGAACCAAAGATATGCAATTGCTAGCCAACACAAGTCTATATGCAAAGTCATTCAGATGTCTGTTTTGCAGAATGCATTTATACAATATGTAGCAACTGGGCTTGCGCAACTAATCGAACCAAACGGCTGTTCTCGCTCGTTTCCGTCGGTGGAGAGTTGGTTTGCTGGCTGACTTGGACAGGGGCCTGCGCCTCTTCTTGCTGGCTGCGGCTTGTGGGAGACTAGTTTCCGTCTGGAGCTGGACAGGCTCAGTAGAATGCGAGGGGCCAAGATTGTCATTGTGCATTTTGTCCGAATTAGATATGAAGAGCTCATGGAGCGGCGGCATATTAAGAGATTGATAGCTAAATACTGCGCTCGAGGAGTCGTCTGCCGAGTCGAATTGTGAAGCCCAAAGATCTGAAGCATACTGGCGAAACTCTTTAAATTCCGGATCTTCGGGCGAAGTAGCCGGCATGGACTGATCGGCGCCATAGCCAGTCCACTCAGACAAGCAGCCTTCGGGCATTTTGGGCACAGCTTTTTTTGCTTCCACTTTTTTAGGGCTAGTAGTTCGATCGCTCTTACGTGGGACGTCTGATAGGTCCTGCGTCATGTTGCTTGAACGTGATCTGACGTTCTGCTTTGAACTTCAAATATATCTGGGAATGGAAATAGAAACGATGCGGCTAAAACAGAGGGAGTTTGGCTTTTACGGCTAGTGGTGTAAGCAGTCAGGAGTGGCAAGGGGTTTTAACGTCCAAAATTATTATTAAGACGTAGCTAGCTTTCCGTTTGCGGAGGCACCAAAACGGTATTCGTCAAGCGCCCTCTTCAGTGCAATCTTCTGTTATCTGCTTCCTGCCTGCTTGCCGAACGAACTGCTGCTAGGCATACATGCTGCTTGTCGCGAGTGGATGTCATGTCGACTCCACAGCCCATTGACTGCCGCCCTCGTGTGTGATCTATTTACAAGCTACGTTACTCAAAATCTCAAGTGGTTTACGCGACTGGTAGGCATCATGCTTAAATTTAAGTTAATTTTTGCTTTTCTAAACTTTAGACGCACCAGAGGCCCGGCAACTTGATGTTTAGCCACTGCCTTACTCGAATAAGGCTCGTGCGCGCTTGCCACCTTATTTTTGTCCACTCAGATCAGCGCCCTTCAGCCTGAGTACCAAAACTTTGCCCCTTGCATCGAGGTGGGCAATAACAACCCACGGATGGAGATAGATCACTCCCGTTGTGAAGAGCAAGTGCAGCTGCATTCTCTTCCATTCACTTAACTCATACTCCTCCACCAGTCTTAGATTCCCCTCGTACATATTGAGGTACGGGATGTTGCCTTCATTTTTCTCCAAGTCGCTGTGCACCAGACGATCTTCCAGCACGCAACTGCCAAAGATACCTTCGTAAGACTCACAGTAGATAAATTTTGTCGATCCTCCATATGTGTCGCTGAGAACAGCAGGGCATTGCCTTTCTTTTTTGCCCCGCTGCGACCGATGGTTTATGCAGCGCGGCCAGATGTCGGGGTTGAACAGCATGCAGGAAGCGACTGTCCAGGCCTGCCCACACCACTCGTTATTACATACCTCTATCGATGCTGGGTGGCTGTACCTGCTTCTAACCCAGCTTCTCGGCTTGAACGACACGTTCCCATCCCGAGAGACGAGCATGAAGTCGCCTGTGGGATAATTGCCCGTGCCTCGCATCATGTACTTATTTTGTGCCACCAACCATACTTCCAGAGCAGCTCGCCGCCTCCACATCCCATTGCTCCAATATTGGAACGGGTCTTTGAACATCTTTATCATCTGATAGATGTCCCTGCCAACAATGGCGACTTGATGCCCGTGATGTATCACGGGATTGATCCAGGGCTGGCACATAAGTACCTCTCTTTCAATATTCATATACTTCTCCCTCATGGATTCCGATAGCATATAAAATCTTGTGGCATACACGAACGCAGAGATGTCCGTGGGTGCAAGGTAATCAAATAGTGCCGTCATGATTACAAAATTACTGATAAACTTGTTGGTAGATGGATTTGTATCCATTTCGATTTGCAAGTTGAGGTGGTTTTCGCCAGAAATGTTGCGTGAGCCCTCTGCGCGAGGTTGTGGTTTGTGTCGCGGATGTAAATATTTCTTCTTGACGGTGACTAGAGTGTGTAATCATCATCGACAGCTAGTACGATTTTAACCGAAGGATGTCGTATACCATTACCAGAATTGAAGGATATTTTCTGCCTCATTCGCTTCATAACTAAGGCAGGTACACTCGGTAAGGCGGCCGCCTGCTTTTGATTGATGATCGCTGTGCCCCTGTCCCTGGGGCGGGGGAACCCCAGGTCTGTTGTCTGCTTTCTGCTAGTGGGTGGCAACACTTTCACAGGCAGGGCAAGTCTGGTTCTCCTTCTGCCACCCCTGTTTCAGACGCTCAATCAGACCCCAACATGTAGCCTGGTGGGGGTATAGTTTTTTATGGCACGCATAGAGCGTGGAGCAGAATGCAGCTGTCAGCTTTGATGCATTCACATGCAAACACACACTGGAAGTATCAGCGAATTAGGACCGAAATCAAGAGATCACTCATGATTTTACTTGCACTGCACTGGCTCTTTCAGCAATAGTGACGTATAGCTCAAAGCACAATGCACAATGCAGCTTTCAGTGCCGGCGAAACTGTAAGCTGCCTCTTGAATCAGGAATGAGACCACAGAAAACAAGATACGGACAGCGTTGAGACAGCCCACCAGATATAAATACTATCGTAGAGTCCACGACAAAATCTTGAATATTTTTAAGCACCTTACACCATCAATTCTACCTTGATGCGACACAGCGAGTGGTTGGTACATCAAGCGTCTGAGTTAGTGGGTCTGGCGATATGTGCCAACACTCACTGCAATGGTACCCTAGCCACCAGCTAAACACATTTATTTGTCAACTAAATAGTAGAGTTGGATAGTTCATCCATTAAATAGTCCATCTGTTAAATAATCCATCCGTTAAATAATCCATCCGTTAAATAATCCATCTGTTAAATAATCCATCCGTTAAATAATCCATCTGTTAAATAATCCATGCATTAAATAATTCATCTGTTAACAATGCCGTTAAATCATCCGTTAAATAAATAATCCTTAAACAGAATTAACGTTAACGCATCTGTTAAATCATCCATTAAACCATCATCCGTTAAAACCATCCGTTAAACCATCCGTTAAACCATCCGCTAACCCATCCGCTAACCCATCCATTAAACAGCTATATTAATCCATCATCTGCATGAAGCCCTGTAAGTAGTCCATCCTGCTAAAAGACGAGCCCTCACTAGGTATTGAGGGGCTGTGGCTGCGAGTCCCCATCCCAAATAAATTTACGAGGTCTCTCTTGTGATGTCGAGTTGGTGCAATGGCCCGATTAAATTCTCGGGCGTAGCGACTTCTATTGTTGGCGCAGCAAATCTCGATAACTGGCGTAACTCGTACTGTAGCTCCCCGTGGACCATACTTCCTATCTCTATGGCATAATCGTGAAGCATGCTCAGGGTCACAGAAAAGTCTTGACTAAAATGGCGTTAGACTTATAATTATCAGCATTCGAATACCTACATTACTGCCTCCGCTGCATCAGCGAATACGATAGGCAAAATAGGCGATCCACTTGACAGAATGCTCCAGCGATTTGATATGCGCCAGCGGTGTCTTATGGCCTCCCTTGCACGTATAGCCGCTAATTCTGAATACAGATCAATGGCAACAGTGGTAATTCCTCTGCCTTTTGTGGTGCATAGCTCCCCACGCTCGACCTCCTCCTTGACAGCCTGCTTCAGCTGCTGTAGTAATTGAGCGATGCGAATGTTCACAAGCCTAGAGAACTCCCGACGAGGATACCCATGCCCCAGTTGTTCCTCTAGGGCAACTAGGGTCTGTATAACTTGTGTGCTTGTTGCATCGTCGGACAGAGTTGTAGAGTGAAGGAGCGATGCCCAGAATCGGTATACTTCATCGCGGTTAGCTGCAAAAAATAATTTTGGATTTTTCCTGATTAGTCTCTGGATATTTTGCCGGGCGGGTTGCGAGACTCTCCCGCTCCTCGCCCGCACTGTTGACGACATGGGTAAAGGTGACGTGAGATGTACGGTGAGAAATCAACTTATTACGGAGCGGGAAACGAAGCAGGAGACGGCGGGAAATGCCCCATGTAGCAATGCTTCGCTGTTATGAAACTGTTCTCTGCTCGCTGTCGTGGCTTGCGTGAAAGCAGAAATCTGAAAGAACCAATGTCGGCCGCCGTGGTCAGCTGTGCGGCGTCAGGACTAGTAACTCACTAACCTGCTACTGTTCCGCGAGGGCCCTAACGGTGTGCGCCATAGGGCTGCCTGAAAAGGCTAGTCGGTAGGACCCCCCTTGACTGTTACTGTGGACGTACGAGACCAAGAAAAGGCACACGTCCGAACTGTTTATCGCTAAACTGATTAAGATCCAATTTCATTGATTTATTAGGTTATGAATCTAGCTGCTACAAATATAGAGAGGTAATTATAAAATCGTACGGGGTCGCCATTCCATGTCAACTCCAATTAGAGCCGCCTCATCCCTAATTGCGTTTACAATCCCCCCTCAGCTCGTAGCAGTTTGACTCGCTGTCGTCTGAAGCAAAATGCATGTGCGCGAGCCGCATGAGCCATGAACGCCTCAGTATTTTTGCACCCAATTGAGCATGCAGGGCATTTAACCCATCCACCCTTAATAGTCTCAAGGTGAGCCTCGAGGTGGTCCCATAACGAACTAGAGCGCGTGTACTTTTTTCCACAGAATATGCAAGGTGATGGTGCTCTGCGACGCTTTTCGTGTACAAGTTCCTTCGATACTAGTTGACCTGGATCCCGAGGTGAGTAAGGTGGCGGAGGTGTTGCAGGTACCTCCGTCGATGCCGTAAGTGAGACGGGTTTCGGCCAGATTGGCCGGCCCAGTTGCCTTGTCTCTACCGTAGTCGTCTCCTGAATCAATGTTGCTTCCGACCTCCGGCGCTTATGCTGTTGGTCTTGACTCGACGGTTCATCCATGCATTTGCGCTTGTGCTGTTGGCGAGGCTCGCATACAAAAGCGTATGCTACCAGAGCTTTAATTGCTTCGATCTTTCGTCTCACGATCTCATCGTTGGACAAATCCTCATCGAAATCACCAAGAATCGTGGCGACGCGTTGCCGTTCTGGCGATTCATAAACGACCCTCTTAGCCTCCAGCGGTTTGTGGATACCATGTAGCTGATTTTGGAGCTCTTCATCATTTCTTTGTTTGAAGTAGTTTTCTCTGAGCATTTCTAATGTCTTCCGTCGATGTTTTTGGCGCGCAGCTCTGAGTGAAGTTTGTAATTCCTTGTACTTCTGGCTCAACTCCACAGGTGCTTTGGATGGGCGGCCGTATGTCTCACAGAGTGATGTTTGCATTTGTTTCAACTTTTGTTCCAGCCTATCAACGGGTCTGCTTGGCCCAATCGTGGCCATAACTTCGTCTGGGACGAATTGAGGGGCATTTTCATCGCGGTACAGGCCCATCTGGTTGAGTATTGCTAGGATTGGCGAGCGTGTTCCTCTACCCAAAAAGGCGTCTTGGACAACGGCGTTCATCAACGCGCTATGATAGGAGTCTTGATAGATTGAGCTACCGGGCCTATGCCTTGCTACTTGATCACGCACCGATGATCGATAATTAGCTAGATTATAGTTAGTATTTTGTTTTTGTTTTTTTGGTACAAGGAACACAGGGGTATGGAGGCGTGCTTACCATCCACCGTTTGTACGGCGCCTCGTCGATAGCAGTATTGGCTGAGCTTTTCCTTGAGTCCCATCTCTTTTCCAAGGTTGTTGGAGCGATTATTAAAAACGTGCGTGGTTTGTGGTGAGTCTGATTTCTCGCCTAGCGCGTTGATTGTTCTGCGAAAGACTGGCTTATGCATCCACTCCTTCTTCCATTGGATAAAGACGTCTCTGTCGTTGAGCTTTGTGTTGAAGAAAGGCTCTGGGCTTGTTTGGTAGCCGTTATGTTCAATAACTCCCTCGGCAATAGCTTTGGCTAGAATGTGTGTCACAGGACAAAGAGCTGGAATATCTTCCTCGATAAGTGGGAACCAAGTTGGCACCACCCTCTTGTTCTCTCCTTTGTGCCAGTGGAGGAGAACAGTCATCACAAGCAGATCTCGGCCACCATTTCCGGATGGGTTGCGAATAATAGAGAAATTGATGTCTTCCCAACAGAGAAGCTTCAGTTCACTGTTGTGATCTCGCTCATTATCTCCACCACAAACCCAACATTTACGCCTTGGCGAGGGCCTGAACATCAGCGGGTCGGGCTCAACATCTGTATAGGCGTCTGACTCGTCGTCATATTCTTTTAGGAGTTTTTCGAGATTTTGTGGTTTGTTGTAAACCAGTTCATGCTCGCGGCAGCCAGTCCACATGCAGAGGTGGCGAATGAGCGCATCATCAATATCGTCCAAGCCGATGTGGACGATGCGTTGGCTTCGGACCCATATGAAATGGATATGCTGCATGAAAAATTCAGGCCCCATATTTGGCTTCAGCTTCGGCTTCCTCCTCAACTGATGTTTCGGCGTGATCTCTGCTTCAGTGAGGGCTAAAAAGTGTTCGCTGAGTGCCTCTTCCACCTCTCGACCTGTGTACTTCTTATATAAACTTTTGAGATTTCTTTGGTATACCCTGATGGTATTCTCAGCCCCTATGCCTCGCCCGAGTTCATCATCCATGAGATAGTCAAAAAATGAATCAGTGAGTCCTCTCTCCTCAAAAGATATCTTCTTCAGGGTGGCTTTCCAGTCTTCCTCCCCCATAACTGCACAAAATCTTTTCCATCGTCGTTGTGTACGGAGCTTGTTAATTTTAAAATTGTCGGAGTCGTTCCGTCTGCGGGGTCGACGCTTATTTCCTTGCTTCCAGATCGACCGCAGCGTGTCTCCATCAAGGCCTCGTCTCTCCGGGGACTCATTGTCGCGGAGTTGCTGTTTGTAGCTCTCTATTTGTGCTGCCGTGAGAGGCAACATGGCACATTACAGACCGAAAAAAGCTGCGAGAAAAAGAGCGCGGAGATAAGCTCAAGAAGCTATAAAACGATTTTACACGGCTATACACTTTTGGGAACTCTATTTGAATTATATATGCTTCTGGCGGGTATCTGGCCTGCTTTCTGCTCTCTGATTCTTACCGGGCGCTTAGCTTTGTGCTTGCAGTGTACAAGTGACAACGGTTGGTACTTCCGGGCAAACTGCGGAGGAACCTTGAGGTGGCTGCTCGACGCATCCACAAGCTGATGTGCCACGCGCCCGAAAATGGAACACAGGACTGCGACACACCAATTCTGTCTGTAATTAGTAGAGCAGCACCAGAAGCAGTGAGATTAGCGGCCAAGCCAGTGCAGGCAAGCCAGGAGAGGAGAAAGGAAGAGAGTGTGTCTGGTTAGCAGTGGTGTGGTGGTGGTGGTGGTGGTGGGTGGGTGTCTGCGGCGGGTGCGGGAGGCGACTTGAATGAGTGGCTGGGCTTGGAAGGCAGCTAGTGAGGCTGTTGGCGACACTGTTAGTGATTGGTAACGGAACTGGGCGACTGGCTACCAGCAGGGTGGCTAGAGCAATAGCTAGCTGGCCGCTGAACAGTACTGGGTAAGTAGGTGGACACCGCTTGGAGAAGAAGCCCCAAGCTAGCAACGAGTGCAGGAGGTCCGCTGCAAGCAAGAACAGACAGACTGAAAAGAACTGGAGAATGCTGGAATGAGAGTCTGGAAATGGGGGGCCACAAGAGGGGCCGTCTGGCCAGTGCTTGCTGGGAGCTGGGGGATGGCTGCTGCAGGCTGAGATGAGGTATCGAGGTACATCGGCCTGGGGAAGAACGCGGCGTGATTTTGTGCAGATTAGGAAGACGCTAGCTGCTTGTGCAGGTACCCAGGTACACCGCGGCCCGGTAGTGGGCGAGCTACCCAGTTTGGACCTTCATCTCAGTGGCCCAGCGGCCAGGTACCAGGGTACATACGAAATCAGGCCGGCCGATGCTGGTATTTATTTACTGGCAGCAATTGGGCCGCCAAAAATGAATGCCTTCATGTATCGACGTCCCAAACTTGAAATCAAAGCCACAGCCTACGATTCACGCCAGCATGATTCAACATATGCAGATTGCCCATCGCCCATGCACCTACATATTCGTCTGTCCGATGCCATCCTGCAGGCCCCATGCCACAATCAGGCCGGCGTTGCTGTGGATGCCGTTGTGGGCTAGCCTGAGCTGCACTAAAAGACGCCTGCCAGCGCTTGCTGCACCAAAACCCAGTGTCCTAAACCAGCCACACCTCTGCTAACTGGCCTGCATACGGCAGCATACCCCAGTACCGAGCGGCAGCTGCCAGGAGGTTAATTTGGCTATGCTCTGCCATGGCGCAAATGCAATTGGCCATGTCCCGCCCATCTATCGACGACAATTCGCTCTGGAGCATATCCGGAGTCTTCTGATGCACGCCATCATTCGTACCCACAGCCTTTACGTGCTGAGTGGCCAGAGCTGATGCTGGTCTCTGTTGGGGACCGGCCGGGGTGAAGAGAATGGATGAGCAAGACCATGGGCAAAGGTACGTACTGGTTGGTACCTTGGTGCCATCTCGAACAAGGCTAGCTCCGCTGCGGCCCTAGAAACAGATTGCTGCCAGGGGACAACGGTCCACACTGGAGGGAGCGCCACACTGTACTCCGCAGGGAGTCCTCCGCAGGGCCTCGTACTGGGCAGAATACGGAGTGTAATAAATGCAACCTTCTTATTTTCTTCCACTGACCATTCCGGTACACTTGTTCCCCTGTCATGCTCCGGAGCATGACCAGGATTGCAACATCATGCCTGTACCTACCTAGTCGCATAGCGATGACTGGTGACACGACGACAAGGTAGTTGTTTATCGTGTTGGCCCCTACACCGATACAGTGGTGGACGTATGTATGTACAATGACCGGCCTGTGGTCCCTACTACCCAGTCCAGGCACAGAGGACCCCGGCCTAGAAAATGTCTTGCAGCATTTGTACTGTACCTTACCAGAACCCTGTAATCGTAGACTGGCTGTGCAGAGTAACCACTGGTAGCAATCATGGTCGTCTGACAAGCCCGCCAAGCAGATTGAATTCAGCTACCATCAGCTGCTAGCCTCAACGGGTACCTGTGCAAACGGACCGAGCACCGAGCACTGACTGATGTGCAGAATAGCCTGCACATCACTGGGCTTTGCGCATCAATGCCGGGTCAGCAAGGACTGGATGAGTGCATCATTGCTTTGTCCAGGTATTGATGCAGGAAATGATTATGTTGTGGTTGGTGCTTGTTACGGAGCCTGTACCTGTCCACCGTCGTAGATGCTGGAATTGTATGTACCTCTGGCTCTAGCGCTCACAGTGATCAGTAGCGCCTCTGTAGTGCCCATTAGCCATCTTAGTCTCGATGCTGATGAATGCTGCTGGCCATCGGTGGGGGTTGGGTTGGGGGGAGGATGAACGAGGTACCTGCAATTGCCCAAGTTTTTGCACAGATATCAAGTACCTATTTATCTGCAGGTCCTTTGCCATGTACGGTAGAGCAAGCATGTGCAGGTCCAGCACTGCACCTTGCTCTCATTGCCTCTGGAGACTGGGCTTCGCTCATTGTGGCTGCTCACCTCTACCCATCCATTCCATCTATCTTATCAACATCGTCCACAACACCAAGCCTCTGCCGCCAGAATTGGGGCTCTTCCAGTATACTAGTAGGGAGTAAGGAGTACTTGCTACCAGTTGCCCAAAGCCGCGTAGTCTGGTCAAGATGCTGGCTGTTGTCTTTGATTGTACTGGCTACTACCATTATCTGTAATCCGTATTGGTACTGATCATCCGTCACTAGATGTACCTCATCATTATCCTGCCACCAAGCACACGGGCCGGCAGCTTACTGCCTTCCCAGCGCGTCATGAATCTTCGTCTGTACCCCCAGCCTGCAAATATCCCGGTCGCTCTTTGCAGTCACCTGCCAGATGGCCTGCCGACTGTACGGTACTACCTTGTACATTCAGAGAAACGAGAAGATCCAGAGCACAACACCATCCCAACAGCCAATTTCCAGCACCCGCCCAAGGACAGCCCCAGATTTCTTCTCATATCCGTCCGTGCATCCTCCATCTCCGGAGGCTCCATCTCTCCCAGCCGTCATACCGCTGCGTATACTCCGTACTTGAGTCTTGACTCTTGCATCATCCCCCCAAATGCTCACCACTAGTTCATCAGGTCCCAGGTCCGCCAGCAAGCAGGCACCGCGTTGCACCGCATGCCATCATGGAAGGACTGGTAGCCAACAAACTTCATTTGGAATAAAAACGCTGGTCCTAGTTGCAAATGTTGGCGGGGCTCGTCCTCTCACCGCGGAACAAGCCCCTGTCTAGTGCCGTGAACGAGATTGCTCGTCCCCAAAAAAGGCGCGCAATTTCTCCATATGCACGTCGACCCGCTCACCAAGCCCGCTCTGGGCCTACCGGTTCTTGTGGCTTGCCGCTAAATCGGCCCCCTGGTCAGACCCATATTGAATAGGACTTGCTCAGACTTGGCCAGACTGTCAAGCCTACGGAGTACAGTTACTCAGTATGCCAGTATGCCAGTATGTTATTACGCAGTTGTCAAAGACGGACCATCAATCTTTACAAAATTTGGCACTTTGTCCTACTGACTCATTTTAACGAGTTGGAAAATGACCCTCGTGGCATAATTGAGTGAAAACGGCCTCCTCTCCACCCGCAAACCATGCCAACGGTTTCTTGTTGGTGGTGAAACGAGCCCAGGTCCGTCCTGTCTCTCTCATAAACAAACTAGACGGACAAATAGATAGACAAGGGCCAGCTCATCTCCATTGGCCAAGCCACTTGCGTCCCACCTCCTTTTTGGGGTTGCATTTACGTGGAGAAGGGTGCATTGAAGCCCTTCGAGAAGGTCAAGAAGCCGAGCATTATGATGACTCCCAACACAAACCTTGTTACAGTATGTGGTTAGTTGGGGTCTTGCCTGTCAATAAACCATGGTTGAACTGCTATTGACTAGTATACCAATACGGTGGTTGAGCACAAGTAGGGTGATTACTCCGAGCCGCCATGAAATCTTTGCATTGTCAGTCCAGCCGTTTCTTTTTTGAAACGGTTTTATATAATTCCTCGAATTGTTCTCTGCAGGGACAAGTTTTCTCTGGAAGAGCAAGTTGTCTCCCGCGCGTCTACTATTTTACTAATACAGAAGAAATCGTCAGGCACATGTCTCAGTCTGGGGCCCCTTGCCAATTTGGAGCTTTTCTGGAGCTTCCACTTTGTCCTGGTTGGTCCGTCCGGATCAGCCACGATTGCCAGGTTGCTGAGTAGGCATCTGGCGTTCCTCCTAGCAAATACTCCGAAGCGCTTGTGATTCATGAGCGGTTATCACTTTGCATTGCTGATTTTGCTCCCAGCCCGTCGTGTCTCGGAATGTCATTTTTGCATTGATACCCACACCGCGTTCCGGACAAATCGGAATACTCCTTGTAAGCCAAGGTGGTCAATGGTGATGGCAAATGGTGTAGAGAGCTATTTTTAAACCATTTTTTTGTTTCATTCCTAGACATGTCATCATCGTTTTCAACTACCAGTAGAGACTGCAGAATATGTTTTGGTGAGAGGCTTGCATTTGGGTGAACATTGTGGCTTGTCAGTTGCCCTGCAGCTGGACAAAAATAGTATCACCATGTCTCTGCTATTTTTAAAAGCCGTCACTCCCCAGTCGGGCAAGTCATTACTTTTTCCGAGAGGGCTGCTTCTCTCTGATGGGAATGGATGCTGTTGAATGTCATTTTTCTTCGAACTCAACTTTGAATGAGGGAGTTTGAGGATCAGGTGCGACGTTTGTACGACCAAGGAAAAACGGAACATTGACAACCTGTGAGGCGTTTGTGTCACCAACGGCCTCAAAATATGTTGCATGAAATATGAGATATACCCCGTGTTGAATCGTTTCAATGAATCAATATAAATTGGTCCTACTTTCATACTATTGTATGAGACAATTTTATCACTTTTTTTTTATTCGTCTTGTAAACATGTCATCATCGTAGATTTGTCCTCTAATTAGATTCGTTTCGCTCTATGCTGTAATTTCATGGCATGATTCACCATCCTGCTTCTATCCTTTTGTTTTCCTTTCCCAACTCAATATTATTTTCGTTGCTTTTTTTCTTTCTTTATGTATTTTTTTGTAATTTTACGGAGTAGCTAGTTTGTCTTGGCCCATTCACGGAACCATTCAAGAGCCTCTGGGTTGGCCACAGAGGCATTGGTCTTGATGTTCAACCCAGACAGGATTTGCTTGACGGCCACTTCAATCCTAAAAGCAGAAAAAGAACAATTATTAGTACAAAGCATGAAAATTACAGTGGTCCACCGCAGTAACTTACTTCTTGCCATTGCCCGTCTTGGGGATGCCACCACCCGCCTCGGCAATCACACCAGGAACATGGCGCGGGCTCAGCTCCGCGCGAATCTTGGCCTTGATCCGACCCTGCAGGTCCTCGGTAAACGTCGTGCCCGCCGCCGGCACCACAAACAGGCACACCGTCTCGTCCATGTCCGTCGCGCGCCGGCGCCCCACGCATACGGCATCCTCCACGTCGGCGGCGAAGAAGCGCGTGAGGATGTTGTAAATCTCAGCCGACCCGAACCGTACGCCCGAGGGCTTGAGCACGCCGTCGGAGCGGCCCAGCATGAGCAGCGCCCCCGTGGAAGGGTCGGGGATCCGGACAAAGTCGCCGTGGTGCCAGACGGGACCCTTGACGCCACAGACGTTTTCGAAGCGCTCAAAGTAGGCCGCCTTGTACTTGGCCTCGCCGCCGGCGCCGAAAAAGGTGAGCGGCTGGCACGGGAAGGGCTTCACGCAGACGAGGTCGCCCGGCTCGCCAAGGGGTACGACGGGCTCGCCCGAGAGGGAGTCGACGACCTGGATGGCCATGCCGAGGCCGGCGCACTGGATCTCGCCGACGCGGACGGGCAGCAAGGGGCAGGGGGCGCCAAAGAGGGAGATGATGTCGGTGCCGCCCGTGATGGAGGCGAGGTTGACGCGCTTGGGGAAGGCTTCGTAAACATACTTGAAAGTGGACGGCGGCAGGGGCGAGGCGGTGGAGTAGATGGCTTCGAGGTGGGAGAGGTCGAGCGTCTCGTCGTCGACGGGGCGGACATTGTTGGCCTCGAGGGCGGTGAGGTAGGCGGCCGAGGTGCCAAAGTGTGTTATTTTGAGGTCGGAGAGGACCCTGGGCAGCGACAGGTGCGCGTGCGGACGGAACGGCGATCCAGAGTAGAGCACGAGGGTGGCGCCGGCGGCCAGGGCGCCGATGCTCCAGTGCCACATCATCCACGAGGTTGTCGTGTAGTAGAGCATGCGGGAGGCAGGCGTGAGGGAGCAGTGCAGTACGTGCTCCTTCTTGTGCTGGAGCAGCGTGCCCAGCGCGGTGTGGACAATGGCCTTGGGCAGGCCCGTGGTGCCGCTCGAGTAGAGGACATAGAGCGGGTGGGAAGAGGGCAGCTGCTCAAAGTGAAGCGCTTCACTGGACGCCGACTCGAGAAAGGAAGCGTACGTGACAGCGTGGACGCCATGCGCCTGAAGCTCGGTGAGGCCCAGCGCACCACTGACATTGCCAATGACAATGACAGTCTCGAGGCCCGTCTTTTTCAACTCGGCGACAATCTCCTCCGTTTTGACGGTGCTCGACCACTCCTTTCCATTGTACACTGTACCGTTGTCGGCAAAGAGGACCTTTGGTTTGATTTGGCTCAGACGATCGAGGACAGCAGAGACACCGTTGTCGGGACTGATGCCGGTCCAGACGGCACCAATCGAGGCAGCAGCAAGCATGGCGACAAGGGCCTCGACATGGTTGGAGACGTAGCCAGCAACAACATCATCGGTGCGAA
Source organism: Zarea fungicola (assembly GCA_900169235.1). NCBI lineage: Eukaryota > Fungi > Ascomycota > Sordariomycetes > Hypocreales > Cordycipitaceae > Zarea > Zarea fungicola. Next base: position 27,107 of record FWCC01000153.1, read on the forward strand.
GACCGGCGGCGCGGAGAGAGTTGGCGCAGCGGCGGACAGACTCGCGCAGCTCGGCCCATGTGGTGGAGCGCAGGTCGCCCGGAAGCTCAGTGGTTGTGATGACGGCGGTAGAGCTGGGGTCGATGATTGTCTCTGTGGGCGGGAACAGCAGGTTTTCGGCAAAGTTGAGGCGAGCCGAGCCAAAGAAGTCGGGGCGAGGGTACATGGGAGCATCCTTGGGGAGGACCTAAACAGGCCAGTGAGTTGTTGGTTAGCAAAGCAAGTTTCACAGACTCGAACTGCTCCTTATCTTGAGGGAGTTGACCTACCTGGTCACTCTTTTTGGAGGCGACAATGCCGACAAACTGCCACGTCTCGTCCCAGAACTCGGCAATGTTGTCAATGGACCACTGGTACAGATCGGGATACCCCGCGATGCTGAGATTGTACTTGTTGTTGACTCGCTGGATAAACTTCCACATTGGGGTGGAAGAAGGGTCAGGATGTGTCCATAGCTTTTCTGCCAGCGCAGGGGATGCCTGCGGGATGGATTGGCCCATGATTCTGGATATCGCAGTTGGTTGATGGACGTTGAACAAAGGTAGACGAATGTTGGGGCAAAGGCGAGATGAGGGTAGTGACAGGCCGGCAAATGGTGGGGTGTCGGCACAGGCTGTTGGCGGCGCGGGGCAGCAGATTACCGACGGTGATGGAATGAGATGCACAATGGAGGGTTTTTTTTTCTCTTTTAAGTGCTAAATGAGAGTATCGTAGATGACAGTTTCATCTACCAAGAAACAAAGAAAAAAGAAAAGAAAAGATGGCAGATCGGTTGGGGAAGCGGTCTCGAGACCGGCTCAAGTGCCGACATATGTATACAGGCATGTCAGGCAAAGGAAAAATCTTGGGGTCGAGGCTCCGTCTCATCCCGCTGCAACCCGAATGCCGGGGCTGTTAGTGTTCGGCATAGTGTGCGGAAAGGATCCTGTTGGTGCAGCAAGGCGGCGGACGTGAGCTGCTGTGATGGGATGAATAATGTTGCTATTGACAAGGAGATGCATTTATTTTCATTGTAGAGGGCGAGTAAATGCGAATTCCTAATGAGTCTACGTACCCGGTACTCAATTTTTTATGTGCATGTGAGTCTAGCTCGGCTCAAGCCGACGGGGATAGTGGCACTCTGGTACTCTCTTGGTCTTGGCCTGGGGAATTAATAAACTTGTCAAATCAACAAAAAATGTGCCATTTTTCAAGATATTTTCGCATATATAATTGCCTTTGGTGCATTCTGTAATTCATCACATCTCACCTTCATGGCCAAGCCATACCTAATGCCACTCCACAGTCCAATTTACCAAGCGCGCGTCATTGCTTTTGGCAGCAGAGACACTAACAACAGAACCTACTTTTCTACTGCTGGCCTCGGTTACACACCAAACAGGCGCAATCGACTGTCTCAGTTAAAGGAGGGCGGTTCGTAGTATCGATTGGGGGACTGGGACGTGGCTGGCTGCATGTCGCAGAGTCGAGGCGCACGATCAATGACAGCTCAACATGCGGTGAATATGGCGGGATGCAGTTGGACCATGGACATGCATGATTGTTAACAAACTAATATTATGTGAACATGGTAGAGTACGCGGGTTAAATGACACATCCATGCCAGCCATCCTCCGTTCCCCGTCTTCCGTGCGGTCCGCAAACAACGGCAGGGCTTACCGGCAACTACAGCTCCAGTGTCGTGTGACATGGTCAAACCCCCAAGATTACGGCCTGGCCGGACCAGACGTGTGGTAATCCTTTTTAAATCGGCTCCGTCATCAAGATTTGAGAGTCAAGAGTATCCGGAGGGTCCGATGTGTGGTGGAAGGCCTACGGTAATAGAGGCCTGGCGACAGTGGATGACGCCTGTATTGTGCACTATAACACCATCTTACTGCTATGCTATCCTCTTCTTCTTGGTTGAGCATTGAGCCAATTGACTCTACCTCGAACCGAAAACTATGCATCTGCACAATTTTACACTTTACAGTTACAATTTGCCAGTAGTTCAGCCTCCGCTTCCGTCACTGTGCATCGGCAAATGGCACCGAAAATCCAGAGGCTCTGTGGGCTAAGCCCTTCTAGGCGGCCTCGCCCCCTAAATTTGCTAGTTTAGTGCAAATTAAGGTCTCTCGACCCGCCCGACGGTCTTTTCACCCCCACTGTTCCCTATACCTAGTAATCACTGAAATTGGGCTCTGATTTTTTTTTAGCCCTTTTGGTTTTGCTCTTGTCCCGGAGTGGACTTTTCACTGCTTGCTGTATTGTGAACTAGCATTAGTTGGGCATCTCTAGTTACTAATGTAGTCGCGTTTTTCTTTGCCAAGGCTGGCCGAATCATTCCGCACAGTACAGACTACGGAACTACCTTGCTTCTGCTCCAGTAGCCTGGCGTCATTGACTGCCGCTTCGTTTCATTTTCTCCGGTTATACAAATTTCATACATCTCCCTTTTCTGCATCCTCCTTCATTCCTTTTCCTTTAACTATTCCCATCGTTGGCTGTCCACCGCTCGGGCCCGTTTCGATTTGGCGTTCGCAAACGCACAGCCACACGAGCCACGCGGCAGCCTCACCATCGCGTTCAGTGCTCCAACGAAACGCTCCAACGAAACGCGCCCGCCGTTATACCCAGGTTTTTGTGCTCGTCAGTAAGTAAGACCATGGAGGAAATACCAGAACAGCATCTTCTTCCACATTGCCGAAAAAAAAACTTGCTGCACTATACATCATCCAATTGCTCCTCTGCAAGCCTAGTACAAACTTCTTGCCTGCCCCGGCTCTTCCGCTCAGGTTCTGCCGTTCCCGCTATCGTGACAGGGGGGCTTCCATGCGGCTCAGGGGATAGCCAAGCACCCACCAGCCTTCTCTCTCCCTGCACCAAGACAAAGCTTTTGGCTTCCGCCCATCGTCCCGCTCCTCTCTCCATCAGACATGCCCTTTTAAATTGCTTCTGCTGAAAATCCCTGGCTGCTCAACCTCAATTGCCGTTTTTGCAGTCTTGCTGACTGGCATTTTGCCTCACTGTGCAGTTCTGTGCAGTTTCTTTCGAGTCGAATACAACCGGGTCCAGCTCCCCTGAACAGACCTCGAGTCCTCCATACAGCGAAATCTACCCCTGGGTCGGCCCTGTCTAGACGAGCCTCGCCGTTCCTGCGCAACGCTCACCATCTGCAATCTTTTTTCTTCTCGCTGGCTGCTTCCCTCTCAGGCCCGCTTCATCCTCGACTCTAGCCAGAAGCATGCCGCGCCGAATCCAAAATCCTTTTGCCACGTTACCCGCCATGTCGCAGTCCGAAAAGACTGGCCAGAGACGTCCCTCCACCTCCAAGTCAAACCGCCTCTCTCAACTCTTTTCTTCAAGTCCTAAATCCAAGGAGCAGTCAGCTGCCCAGCAGTCTCTTCTCGCCATGCAGCAGCAGCAGCAAGGGACGCTGGAGAAGCCCCAGTTCGCACAGAATGGCTCCCGCGATGGCCAGCATCTCTTGAATGCGGGCTCCATCTCTCCCGCCACCGTGCCTCTGCCTACCATTTCCCTCTCCACTGCCATGGCCGACCAAACTGTCGACAACTCTACAACTACTCTCTTCAAACCCGAGACGGCCGAGGAGATTGAGCGCCAGCGACTCGCCGACTCTCAGTTTGGCCCCCTCAGCCACCCCTCCCATCTCTATACATCCAAGTCGCACGGAGAGCCCCTGGAAGCTCCTATTGAGGACGAGCCGCCCTACTACTATCTGCTCACAACCTACATCAGCTACCTGATTCTCATTCTCCTTGGCCATATTCGCGACTTTTTTGGCAAGCGATTCGGAGACAAGAAGCTGTACCAAGCTCTCAAGGTGCAAAATGGCTACGCCCCGCTCAACGAAGACTTTGACAACTTCTACACGCGTCGTTTGAAGCGCCGTCTGGATGACTGCTTTGCCCGTACCACCGTTGGCGTCCCTGGTCGCTACATTACCCTCATGGACCGCATCTCCCACGACTTTAACCTCTCCTACCAGTACACCGGCACCTACACGGAAACCCTCAACATGAGCTCCTACAACTACCTTGGTTTTGCCCAGTCCAGCGGCCCCTGCGCCGATGCCGTCGAGGAATGCGTCAAGAAGTATGGCATCAGTACCTGCAGCCCCAGAGCCGATGCCGGCACCACGGAGCTTGCCCTGGAGGTGGAGCGTGAAATTGCCTCGTTTGTCGGCAAGCCCGCCTCCATGGTCTTCTCCATGGGCTACGTCACCAATGCCAGTTCTTTTCCTGCTCTCGTCAGCAAGGGCTGCCTCATCATCTCGGACGAGCTCAACCATGCCTCTATCCGCATTGGTGCCCGTCTCTCTGGTGCCGTTATCCAGTCTTTCCGCCACAACGACTGCCAGGATCTCGAGCGTGTCCTTAGAGAGGCCATTTCTCAGGGCCAGCCCCGTACCCACAGACCTTGGAAGAAGATTCTGGTCGTTGTCGAGGGTCTCTACTCGATGGAGGGCACCATGTGCGATTTGCCCGGTATTCTCGCCCTCAAGCGCAAGTACAAGTTTTACCTGTTTGTTGACGAGGCCCACTCCATCGGCGCCCTCGGTCCCAACGGACGCGGTGTATGCGACTATTTCGGCATTGATCCCTCCGAGGTGGACGTTCTCATGGGTACCCTGACCAAGTCCTTCGGCGCCAACGGTGGCTACATTGCCGCCGAGCAGGGCATCATTGACAAGCTCAGGGCATCCAATGCCTCGACGCAGATTGGCGAGGCGCCGGCTCCTTGTGTTTTGCAGCAGATTTTGGTTTCGCTCCGGCTCATCACTGGTGAGGTCTGTCCCGGCCAGGGCGAGGAACGTCTTCGCCGCATTGCCTTTAACTCGAGATACCTTCGTCTCGGACTCAAGCGTCTGGGCTACATTGTCTACGGCCACGACGACTCTCCCATTATTCCTGTTCTGCTCTACCACCCCGGAAAGATGCCTGCCTTTAGTCACGAAATGCTGAAGCGCAAGGTGTCGGTCGTTGTTGTCGGCTATCCCGCCACTCCTCTCATCAGCTCGCGCGCCCGTTTCTGTATTTCTGCAGCGCACAACAAGGAGGACATGGATCGCCTGCTCGTCGCCTGCGAGGAAGTCGCCGACCTCCTGCAGCTCAAGATTTCCACTGGTGTTGCCGGTGGCCTCCCACATCTGCCCAAGGGCCTCCCCACCATGACACATAAGCAAGAACGCGAGTGGCGTGGAGCCAATGGCCACGCAGTCCATCCCCCTCGATGGGATGTGCAGGATGTCATTAAGCATGGTGTTTCGGACACCAAGATTCCGCTCCGATAGATATACAGACAGCATTGCAAAAGGCGTTTGGATTTTTTTTTTTCCTTTTCTTTTTCTTTTTAGCTCCCCCCTTGTCGTCTTTTTTTCTTCTCTAATCTTGCTCATTTTATCCTTTCAAGTCGCAAAGAAGGACGACATGGCATTGAAAACTGGTGCATTTTCGACGTCATGCATCAGCTGGTTTTTGAATAGAAGCAGCGTTGCCAGTTTTGCCAGGCAGCAAATATTTTCTACATTCTTCTTCGGTTGCCTGCTGGCGTGACTGCAGGGACAGAAGCGCGGCCCAGGCGGGCGGCAGTTTTTATAATCATATTTAATTATCTTGATGGGCATCCGTCTCTCTGGGTTGGGCATGCCTTGACGACTCGCAAGAGGTGGCTGATGTTGAATGGTGATGAGATGGAAAAGGGTAGATGGCTAATGAGGTATGGGGGTCGGTGTACATGGACAAGTGAATACTTGAAATATAAATTTATTACACGAAATGCATTGACGTAGAATGGAAGTGAAAAAAGAAAAACCCTAGAAAGCAATGTGACTCTATCATGTAAGTAGGAGATGATGTTATTGACCAGTGATGTGTAGGGTATGGTCATGGCAGCTGGAGCCATGGTTTAGGCCGTGCTTAATTCTGAGCCGTGTGGCGTTACGGGTAATCTACAGAGCGGGAATCGATGTGTTTTCGACTTTAAAATGCCCATTGTATAGTTCTGTTTAAAAGGGGAGCAATAACTTGGAATAGAGAAGGCAGAACGGATATTGGACGCCGTCATCAGCGGCGTTTGTCGTTCTATTTGCAAGTGGATCCCCGATGTGGGTGTGCATTATGCGAACTTGGTTCTTTTTATTAAGAGTTGAATTGTCACTTTCCGTTTAATTGGCCAACTCCTTTTTTTTTTTTTGTCCTGTGTGTGTCTTCCTGGTACTTAGCATGATGGATTATCGTGCAAGGGTTTATAAATCAAATGGATCAGCCCTAAGGCTTGTACTGATGGACAGGAGAGAGGAAAGAAAAAGAAAGGTACATGGAAAAAGGAGATGAATGTACGCTGTACTGGGCCATGGTAGTTGGAATGTACGGAGTTGTAGAAATCAGGCGAGTGATGACATGCTCGGGCCGGCCAATGCGCCTACACGGTTTTTCTACTTGAGGATGGAAATAAGCCGTGGTCGGTAATGCCAGATTTTCTTCTTCTTCTTCTTATCTTTCATTCTTCATTTTTTGTAGTTGCTTGCAGGCATTGAGTGAGAGTGTCTTGTCTGCTGTCAATGTGCATTGACAGCATTGGCAGCAATGGTGGCAGTGCACGGGGAAGACGGCCCCGGGGGTAAGGGGACATGTACCTCCAAGGTACGGAGTAAGGAGTACAGGTGCAGACAGTACGGACGTCATAACGAGTATAATGGGCTGACTTGTAAAATGGGTGGCTTGCCAAGTGTAGATGATTTCGGAGAAAAAGCCACATCACATGTGAAATTGCTTCCTTTCTGGACTTCTAGAAAGAACAGTGACATTTACAATGACATTTACAATCAATAGCGTAAGTAGTAAACTACGCCGTTGACCCCGGGGTAGGAGATGGAGAAGCGTCAGTTCCAGGTTGCACACCTCCTGAAGCGCTGAAGCGTGTGGCTACGCGAGGCGCAGGGAGGCTTTTGGTGGGGTAGACCAAGGCCAGTCAGTCTTGATGGCCTTTTACGGCCTTTTAATGGCCCTTTGATGACGGGTTGGATGAGGACTCCGTACATACCGAATGATGAGTAGAGGAGCAACGTATTTTTAATAGTTATATTCCTGTTGTTGTTCTTGGATATATTGTGCCGTCCTATTGACGTGAGGAACCTGTAACCAACAAGTACAAGCAAGTACTTACCAGCATTCACTGCTGTAGGGATCACAGCACCCTCGGAGTCCCAAGTATAGCCCTTGTACCTGCGCAGTCTTGTCAGCTTCGAGGTCGGGATACTGTTCACTGCGTAATCCAACTTGCTGTCAACCTCCACACTCATGCACGCACGACCAAGCCTTGGCACGAGCACCGATTTTCCGCCAGCAATTCTCTTCCCTCTACTCCGTATTCACTGGTAGATGTGGGCTGCTGAGATTGCCCGCTGCAGGTCACGGTCGTTGTTATTTTTAGCGTCCGCCTGCGGATACAAGCAGGCGGGAGAGCTACCAAGCACAAAGGACAAAGGTACTAGCAAGGTACCAATGCACCCGGTAGGTAGTCAAGTAGTGTATCTGCAGGCAGTTGGCAGTGGCAGTCCACAGAGTTAGTAGCGTACAATGTACAGCATGGCTGTGGAGTGGCCACAACGGAGTAGCCGCTGAGGCCCTGGTTTGGGCGTCCCCAGTGACCAACTTTTCCCCTGCAGCCAGTACTTGCCAATGCGTGTACAAAGGTAGCGTTGGCAAGTCACTCATCCAACTCCATCGACGCCTTGGTACCTGGACAGCTTCCCTCCTCATCTGGCTCCCTCAACTTCCACAATCCGCCAAGCCACCCGGTCTCTTCATCTCCTTCGACACTTCTTCTTTCATTTATTCCCTGGCCCAGAGACACTATACTCGCCTCTCTGATATAACCTCTTGCTCGCTTCTCCTTGCACGAACGGCCCGGCTGATCAAATCACATCCCCTCCCCACGCCACACCTCATTAATCGCAACGGGTCCCAATCTCCCAGCTTCCCGCCAGACGACAACCCCCTCCGAACCCAACCTGCCTGCCGTCAACTATCCCTCCCGGAATATTTGTCCGTCAACCAGCACCAGTCTCGGCGAATTGATTTATATGGGAAACCCTGCCGACCGTTGAGGGAGCGCCCGTCGTGCTCTTCATTGGCATCCCCATCACTGCACTGCAGCCGCCGCCGCTACCAGCTTCAGCATCCGGCCTGCGTGTCCGCCGCCGCCGCCGTTGTCCTTGTATCGGGGCCACGATCGTACGACAACTCGCCTACAACGTACAAAGGCCATCTTGCCGAAACTAGCCATCTCCCATCGACAGCTTTTCCACCCTTGGCGGGCGGCCCGACTCGCCCTGCCCTGGCGTTGCAAAAACCCTTCCCCTCATCGGCTGAATCAAAGCTTCGCCACCAGCGCACCAACCATCACCACACCCGCCACCAGCCAAAACCCTCATGGCTACAAACGCAAACGCAAACGCAAACGCAAACACACACATACACACATTCCCCCTCCCGACAATGGCATTCGACGGCGGCACCGCCTACGCTGAATCCGACGCCGACGACGAGTACGAGCGTAGCATGGGCGGACATTCCCCCGTCGCTGACTCGGAAGCCTCCCCCATCGACTCGGAGCTGTCCACCTCTGCAGAGCACACACCGACCACATACGGCCGTCACAGCACTGGCGATCGTCTACCCGAGACCATCATCTCAGAGTGGACTGCTGACGAGTGTGCTGACTTTATCAGCAATATTGGTTTGTCGCAGTATGCAGACAGATTTATTGGTACGCACCTTTGCAGCCTTGGGCTGTCCAGAATGTGCTGGACGGCTACGGGAGAAGAACGAATACTGGGACAAGACTAACAAGCACCTGCAGAAAACGAAATCGTTGGAGAGGCCCTGGTTGCCCTGCTTCATGATGACCTCAAGAGCATGGGCATTGCCAGTGTCGGCCACAGATTAACCATTCTCAAGAGCGTCTATGATGTCAAAAAGGCGCAAGACATTCCCATGGAATCCGATCACTACCTGCCCATGTGTAAGTGCCATCACGCCGATGCTTGCCGTGGCATCGTTGCTGACCCTGTCGTGTTTCATATAGCCGCCGATGCCGAGGCACAGTACGCGACGGCGACCCTGAAAGATATCAAACACCTTGTCGAGCAGCTAAGACTACGCGACGAACGAATGAATCTACTTGAAGGAGACTTGCGGCGCATAACGGATGATTACCGCCGACTGCGCGAAGATGTCCTACCCGCCCTGCGAATTGCCAAGGAAGCCCAGCAACCATTACCGAATCTCACCACCAGCGGCCAGGCGTACACATACGAGGGCGGCACTATTATATCAAGCCCAGGGCCAACACCCCCCGGTGGCACCGGTGTCGGCGGCGTAAAGCGCCAGTACTCGCAACGAAAGATTCTGATAGGAGCCACGCCAAAGAGCTCATCACCGACACAAGCCGGCCACGAGAGAAGCATTGCCGAACAAACGCTAGACCCGTCCAGTGCCGCTGAGCGAGCAGTATTGTCATCGTCACATCTCTCTGCCATGAATGGCTCCGGCCATGCGTCGTCGCCCGGATACTCACCAAACATTCCCTCTCCCACATCACCACAAAACCACATGAGCGGCACCACACTCGCCTCCCGCTCGTACCGCAGCGAGACGTCGACACCGTCGATACGAAACTATAGCGAGGGCAACGACCGAAACGCGGCGAATGCCCAGCGACGGCGCGAGACGCCCGGCCCCGTGCCTGACACACCCAACCACCCGCCCGGCTCGGTAGAAATCTTCAAGTCGTTCCGAGTCTCCATGGAGGACCCGTGCTACAAGGTCCTGCCGGCGGCGCTGCGAAAGTACCAGATCAATGCGCCCTGGGACCAGTACGCGCTGTACATTGTGTATGGCGATCAGGAGCGGTGCCTGGCCATGGACGAGAAGCCGCTTATCCTGTTCAAGCAGCTGGACAAGGAAGGTAAGAAGCCCATGTTTATGCTGCGCAAGACGAATAGTGCGGCGGCGGATGGTGAGCCTGGGAGTGCGGGCGGTGCGAGGGGCGGGTCTACGACGACGGGCTACGACCCGCCGGGAGGCATCATATAGAAAGGGCAATGGCATGCCAATGAAGTTTGGATCCAATTTGCATTTTCACGGCCTTTTTTATTTTTCTCCAGAGCTTTACTTTAAAGCGTTTCGCTACTTTTTGGAGTTTTACTGCTGTGGGACTCCTTTTTTTTCTCTTACATATATATACTCACCATTTTATCCTTCTTCTTATCTTCTTTTATATCTTAGCACTTTTTAGTTTTCAAAAAACTGGGCATATGGTACAAAGGGCATGGGGGGGCGTGCAACGGACGTGTATAAAGGGTTTTTTGTTGGAGGACTTTTCTTCTTCTTGTTGGGTGGATTCTGCGAAAAAAGGAGAAAGTTGAGAGATTCATTCTATTAAAGTATGAATTGATATATCATGGCACTATGGCTGTATATAAAAAAATGCAAATTGGGTATCCACTGCTTCGTATCTTGCTTCCGCCATTGGCTTTTGGTATCTTTCCTTGTAAAAGGACGTTTCTCTGACTTGAGGCTTTCCCTCCAATATCTCTTTCATGAAAGGTTGTTTGAAATGCCCCGTGTTATTCCCTATGGGAAATCTTCCGCTTTTATTCTCTTGAATCGAGGGTTGGTTTTAGAATCCACGTTGGCTTGTAGAATGGATATTATATCATAACCGTTCGATATCGTGCATGTTTCGTATTGGAATCGCACCGTGTGTGTGTGTGTGTGTGTGTGAATGGCAGTAGATAAGCTTTTACCACACATTCATATCAATGTAGAAGCGTTCGACGTAGTAAATTCTTTGTTTTGGACAGACGGCCTGCGTATGAACGAATCACGACAGTAGTGATTTCTACCACACATTCATCTTCATGGGAAGGATACTGGTGACTGGGTCTTTTGTGAGGAGATTCTTCTTCAACTCTGCATTGGCCTGTCCATGTCTGGCACTGTTATTGCCTCCAAGGGCTGTAGCAGCGGAAGAGGAGTTGTTGTTGCACTTGGCCAGCAGAGGGCTGTTGGAGTCGACAGAAGAGCGGGAGGTGGTTTTGGCGTCCATGATGTGTTTTGTATGTGATGATGGTATATCTTGAATGTTTTTCAAAGCCAAAGTAAAGGAACTGGATTGAATAATTTTCAATTGAAAGTTGTGTGTGTATGTGGTATGTGTCTTGGGTTGTAGTTAAAGAGGAAGAAGAGAAAGCAAGACACCGGGAAGGGCAGACTCTATATATACATGATTTCCTAATACGACTACCATACACAGGACAAGAGACAAGAGAAAAGGGAAAGGGGCGCAAGGATTACAAAGGGCTACACGTCACGGTCCCGGCCCCATCACTGACAGATGTCAATAGAGGCTAATACAAAAGGGATTCACCGGGGAGAGAGGCGTACGTCGTTAGTAGTGTCAGGCAACAAAGTAAGCTTCGGCAATAATGTCGCAGTCACCAACGGTTAGGCAAGCCGAAGAATTGGACGATCTCGGTGCGACACCAAGGGCTGCCTTGTGTGAGGCTACTACGCAGATGACGCACCGACGCACGCCTTGCATACACCGAACGTCAAAACCCGGGTGCTGGATCCGGGGGCCCGCCAAAATACCGCCAACTTATAAGCTTTTTTGCAGTAGCTTTGGTCGGTGTGGGTAAGAACAGGCCGGATGCTGGAGCGGCATCCAAAATGGGTTTTCCGATTTTTGGTCCGGCTTCGCAATAGTAGCCCTGTTTTGTTGAAGCTGTCAATGGACTTTGCCAAGCCAAGGCTGCGAAATCAACTACATTACGGAGTACATGTTGGTATGGGTAGTTTACAGGGGGTCCGATTTTTTTGCAACGTTTTGTATTCAGCTTGTGGGTTTCACATGGGCTGAAGATTTATAATGCTGCATTTATAATACTAAATTTATAATGATGCATTTTAAATAGAGAAAGAGAGACAGAGAGAAATTTATGACGCCAGACAATGGCTAAATGACATTTGCCCATTGTTCCGTCTCCGATACTGGGAGGCGGCTTTTCCGCCCGTTCGGCATAAAAAGCTCGGTCCGAGAATGGGGCATGCGGCCGCAGCAACGCCTTTATTTGTGTGTGGCTTTGTGACTTGGCACATTACCAACCAATGCGAGGACAAGCCCGTTTTTTGTTTTTAAAATATCCGGAACATGAATCGCATTGCCTAGAGTGGCCGTGGCTATTACGAAGAACCTGTTTTGTGTCACGATTTTTGCTAATGGAGGAAATGCGTAGATCTTGGGTTGACCTTGTCGACAGCTTGCGTGGCTGCGCTGCAAAGTTGAGATAGTTGCTAGGGTTAGTAACTGTTTCCGCCAATAAGTCGAACACATCTTCTGTTAATCCCCGACAGGTGGATTTTGGGGCGTTTTCAGCCTTGTCACCATTCATCAGCTCTGACGACGACGACAGGCTGTGACTCAAAATAACTCGTATACAACCTTAATTTATTTCTTATTTATGCTTATGAGTAATACTATACATGTTGCGTTTGATGTCATTGAATGTGACACGATCGATCATCGAGCGGCGGGGACAGGTAGTTGGAGTCAACGTGTGCGCCTGACGTGTTCAACGGTCCGTTGTGGGAGAGGATCAACAGCTGGTGTGGTAGGGCTGCTTCGGCGTGGTATTGGTCGTATTTCCGATTTTGGTTTCTACTTACCACATGGATACATGTCCATAAATGGCTACTTTCAGCTAGAGCTGAAGTGAAGCCTTGCCACCGAGCTGACAAACAGTGACATTTAGTCCAACACACCCAAGGGCGCAGCGCGCCTTACTAATAATGGTATTATGTTACTATACCCTCCGCTTGTGTGAGTAAAGTTTCACGGCAGACATTGTGGAGACACCGTACGGCATGTCCATTTCGAAGACCAAAGTTCTCTGGTATGACAGGAACGGATTCATTTCGATTCAACTTGGCTGCCCCATTGGATCTGATGAGCAGAAGCAAAGGTACAATCTTCGCCGTGGCCCAGGAAAGAAAATCATCGGTATGTGGGCTGGCGCTTCGCTACAAGCCCGTACCTCGATGATAATGCCAGTGAGCCCCCCACAGAGGATATAACGCCCAAAGACAGAAAGAAGCAATAGTATGTGCCACTGCAGGGCATCATGGAAGTTCAGTTCCAGCGGCCAGTCACCAAAAACGCCTGCGAGATGGTGAGGAAGAAGGAGGCCAAGGCAGCACAGAAAGCCCACGAAGGAGCCACTAACACTGAGCCTGCCAGCAATACATTCTTCAGTACCGCCGGGCAGCCTTAGTTCCGGCTGAACCTGATTATAGCTCCAAGTATCGAACATGAATAGCTAGCCATTGCCCGTATATCAGTAGGGTTGATGCAAAACGAGGGCGTGAGTTGTCATCTTCTTGTTTAATTTTTCCAGGCTCGCTAATGCCCCAGGTAGGCCGGGCTATTGATCCCATCCAAAACACGACATCTCCAATGCTTCCTTTGCAATCTTTTACTGGCCACAGATATAACTATAGCAGACAATCTTATCGTCGTAGTTGGTCTCAAGGACACTAGTAGGATTGATGCCACATCCAGCCAGTGCAGCCGAGTTCTTGTAGCACTCTCCCTGTTTGTCTCCATTACCGCCATTGACGTAAAACTCCCATTTGCCAAGGTTAGAGCGCCAATAGAAATCAAGCTGCCCCATTCCACAGAGACCAGCTTTGAGAGAAAAGTCACCAGTGATGGCGCCGTGCGCAACGCCAACGCCTCGATCGCTGTTGTCCGAGAAACCACCATAGCATTTGCAGTTTAGGTAGTTGGAAGGACACGCGATATACGTAGTGAATTTCAAGTTGGGAGTACCAGGACCATTGGGGTTGACATGCAATTGAGTCTTGTCAGCCTTTCCGACATGGAAATTTGCAGAAACAGAGCCAGCAAGGCCTGCAGCAGTGAGGACGTGATTGAAGCGCATGCTATGAGGAATCAGCACAGGAAATAAAGCTATTCTATGCTGAGAAGGGCTTACTTTATGTTTGATCTAATTGCTTAGTATAGTTTCAAGACTTGTGAATGTAGAGGTGCAATAAGGGAAACAGACTGAGAGAATAGCACTTTATATATTTATTTGAATATGTATCAAGACTGCAGGCTTCAGGGGTATTCCATCTGCCGTTATCGAGAGACGGTCAAGGTGCATCAACTCTGACCATTTCATCCATGCATTTCTACAGTGGACTAGGACCATAGATCATCATAATACCTATTTCTCCATTAGGCAGTTGGTACGAGCCTAGATTCCCCATACTGAGAAAGTTTTACTATTGTCAGAATCGTGAATAAGCTTAGTTTGCCGGCAGTCCAGGTCCAGGGAACGAGCTTGTCCCCACACTGCTCCAATTCTGACGCGGAGAATTCAGGTCGAACTGGGTGCTAGTCAGAAATGAATCATGATGAGCCTCTACTTTTAACTGTGCAGCTTACAGGCCCGCTATTACCGTCGTCCTCACTCTTACACTACGCAGCGAGAAGGGAACGACGAAGTCGCTATTGTAAATCTTGCAACATCTGATATATGGATTCTCGTGTGCTTGGGCTGTTTAGGGTGCATGGAACTGTTCAGTAAGGTTCAGCAACTATCTGCGGAGTTCAGATCGCGGAGTTTCTATGCAGGCTAGTTTCTATGCAAGCTTCAAAGGTTGTTTCTACCCCACAGGGCGAGAAGTGACAAGAAACTTCCACAGAGTCCATTGACCAATCTCGGACTAGAGGCCGTTGAAAACTCCCTTAAATCTGATATAGTGGGCAAACTTTCTAGTTACTATGATGTAGTAGACAAGGGTGCAGACTAGCGTTGTCACAGCCGCCCACTTCCGGTGCTTAATAGGCCAGAAGTAAGTAGGTCAGCAACTAGCTAGGCATAAGCCCAACTTCATTCTTTCACTTCTTGCTGTTTATTTTAATAGTAAGGACGGTGGTAATACCATATACTACTCTCTATACAGGGTTAAGAGTAGACTATCGTCATTCTCAATGAGCACCCAGGTTTGCCCGACCTCAGAACGGCCCTTAACAGGAGGGTGAGAAAGCTTGGCAACGGTCATGTTACTTACAGGGGTTGTTCTAAATTAGACAACGTATTCAAGTAGGTACCTTCCTCTACTAAGAAATCTTACTGTCCTAAAAGTCACAGAGTAACTACTACAAAAGCAATACATTTACTATCAGAATCTATGGCTACCTAATCTAACCATTATAGGCACTTTGATTGGGCTACCCGTCCAATCGGCTCGGCGCAGTGCTGCTGTCAGTATATAGTTGGCATAAGACTGTCGCCAACTTGCTTGACGTGGTGGACCACAACAACGGATCATCCGGGCACAATCCTTGTACTGCGGGCATGCCTGTCAGAACTAGAAAGGCTGATACAAGGTACCCGAGCAAATAGGCATGGCAACGGCCGCTCCCGTTATAGAATAAAACGTCTTTTAATAAGCAGAGATTTGCGCAGTAGCACACCCTGGCCTGCGGAATGATCCGTCAGCATATTTCACCGGAATTTACCGTTATACTTTGCCGGATTTTACCAGTACTCCAATCACAATTCCCAGAAATTCATGGGCCGGGTTCTCGATGCTCCCGCTAGTTGCGCCCAATTACAAAGAGCAAACATGAGGCACCGTAAAGACCGTCAGTCATGTGGACAGCTAGACGCAAATGTAAGTAGTGCGTATCTGGCAACACTGCGAGGCAAATCATGGGAATATACGACTACAGTAACTTACAACATCCTGAGAAACTATGGCTTCCTCAGGTTCCATGCTTTATATGCTCTTACAGCCTGTTAGGAAACATAGAAACTGTAAGTCTTCAGACTATGTGCTTTTAAGAGTGCTGTAACCTGTAGGAACTATCGTTGGCTCCTTGAAAGTACTTCGGAGCCAGCTCAGTGCTCTATATCTGCATAATCGACGTGCGTTCCTCTTCCTCTACTCGTCACTGCATCGTGCCGTTTCTCCAGTACCCTGATATATGCCATCACCTTGTTATAATGCCGCCTCTCTAAACATCTTGTCTAATTTAATGGATTTCTAGTCCATTTCGGGATTCATAACCAGCCTCTTACAGTAAATTGATCTTACAGCAGGAAATCCGAGGCACTCTTGACTTGTGGCAAGCCTCCTCGTACTTCGATAGGTAAAGCATCAACATCTGATTTGCAAGTGCATCCTCCGAATTATCACTATATTCCCTGTTAAGCCCGTTAAGCCCGTTAAGCCTGTTAACATACACTGTGTAATCGAAGTTCAACCACTGGGGGTGAAGCTGCACTGTCTTTTCATGGAAATATCTGATGCGGCATGTAAAGGACCACCTCCGAATGTCCGCTCGAGTTAAGGTGTACACTATTCGCGGGGGCCAGGGGCAAAGAAAGTTAAAGCCGCCAAGGACATGGCATCAACACCTGCATCAAGACACTCGATGCTAGGTGCAAAGAAGGGTGAATGGGGTACTGGGAGCTCATCCAACCTCCCGTCACGTTCTGCCTCATCCCATTGAGTAGCGTCAGTTCCCCCAAAAAACCACATTACCAAAGGTGCCCCTGCCGCGGTTGCTAGTAAATGAACGTCTTCGGTAGCTGCTACAGTATCCATATCACCGTAGTCTGGCCCAAAATAGGAAACAAAGGAGCTTCTGAGCCGCTGAAAAGAGTCTTGGTCATTGACCGTCGCACTGCCCGACATGATGGTGGTATATTGCGGTGCCCTCGTAGCGCCACCGGCCTTGCATTCTGCCTCGATAATTCTCTTTACGGAGGCGTGCATCTTTTGATGCGTTGCATCATCTTCCGCCCGAATACTTACCTTCAAGTCGAGATGATCTGGTATTGTCCCAGCCGTGTCCCCGGCGTGGATGCTTCCACATGTGAGAATGCCCAATTTCCCTGGTTCAATTTCTCGGCTGACAATGGTTTGCAGCTTGGTCACGATTGAGCAGCCAATGGTTACAGGATCAATACATTGGTGAGGAATTCCACCGTGCCCACCCGTACCGAAAATTCGAACGCCAAGGGACTCGCAGGCCATTAGCAGCGGTCCGCCCCGCGACGTGATTGCTCCAGTGCGGAGGTTGTCGACATGCTGCGCTAAAACCAGGTCTGGCTTTGGGATTCTCTCAAAGAGACCGTCCTCAATCATTGCTTTCGCGCCGCTTAGTGTTTCTTCGGCCGGCTGAAACAGACAGATGAGCGTGCCGCGCCAATGGGCCCGGCTGTCGTATAGAAGTTGCGTGGTTGCCATCAGGCACGCCACATGAGTATCATGCCCACACGCATGCATCACAGGCTTGGCAGCGCCTTGATCCATCATGGTTCTCTGGCTGGCGTAAGGGAGTCCCGTCTGTTCCAGAATCGCTAGCGCATCCATGTCTGCTCTCAAGAGAAGACACGACCCATCTCCATTCGATAAGACTGCTGCGATGCCATGGCCGCCAATTCCCGTGTGAATAGTAAAGCCACCCAGCGTTTCCAGAAAGGCAGAGACAAGTAGTGCCGTGTCTGCCTCTTGTCCTGATAGCTCGGGCATTCTATGAACCTGGCGATATGAGTCCCGGAAGAAGGCCATTTCCGGCCGGAACTGCTTAATAATAGCCACTGCGTCTTGGACTGGAAGCAAGCGTTAATAAACTTTACACCTTGGACTGGGAAATATCAGCTCACACACCACTTGAAGTCATATTGACGGCTATATCGCGATGAAGGGCTAGGGATTGACCAACTGTTGTTACCTCTCTCATATTGTCCCAAGATATAATGAGGCTGCGTAACAGCCCTTTATATTAATACCTGCCACGACTACGGCTCCAGTCGACTAGGTTGGATGGGAATTCCCTGCTCCATTCAAGCAATTCAACACTTATTTCCGTGATCAATGAATAAGTGACATTAAAAGATATCAGTAATACGTTCCCTCATGCAACCATTAATAATGCCGTCAGCAGTTCACTCCCCAATCTGGGTGGGTTCCGTTCAACGCCACCAATCAACAGCAACGCCGTTTTGACAGGGCAGTGTGGGACCTGACACCGGCGTCGCGTGTAATTGGCAGTCTTTTAGAATAAAAGAAATAATTAGAACTTGCTTTATAAATCACGTTCTTCGTACTTATACTTAGTGGCGGCAGCTTCACGCTGTTGCTTTGCTGCAGGCCGCCGCTTCAACAAAGCTCATCCACGCCAGCACCAAACCCGGCTTCTTCAGTTGAATCTGTCGACCGCACTAAACCAAGCACCGAACCAGGCGGAATAAAGTACACAAGAAATCCTTCTTTCTTGCCTTTCTTTTCCTTTTCTTTCCTTCCGCTGCTTTTGTCAGCGTTTCTTTAATTCTTTCCCTCCTCGGGAACTGTTGTAAAGGCATTGGCTAGGAAGAAGCCAGCCAATTTTGGCTTTGCGGCCTATAAATTAATACGGGAGGGGCAAGTCGCTGACGGCAACCAATCAGGAAGGAAGGGTACGTAACTGGATCACGGTGGATGACGGTGAGCCGGCAGTGATCCAAGATTGCAGATGTAACGATGGATCATCATGTTGAGGAAGTATCCAAGGACTCCATAGAGAGATAAACAGGTACTTAAGGAAGAGGTATATCAGTAGCTAGTCTAGAGAGTTTAGATCCCTATTGATCAATCTAAAAAGATAGTCGTTCTATTGACAGTTCTACTCATAACGATATTTACCAAGTGTACTGTGAATATAACCTGTCCTGATTCAAAGCATACCCGACTGTGACTTAATTCGATAAGCAATCGTTACGCTAAGCTGCTGGCGTGGTGTTTTCTGAATCGCGTGAGGCAGAGGGCGATGTTATTATAACCGAAAGTAGGTACGTTATACCTTAATCGAGCTAGGACACGTAAGCCAGTTGCTAATTATACCTAAGGCTAGTCCATCTAAAGCAACGAAATAGAGTATTTAAGCGGGTTTCCAAGTCTATGAACTGGATGGCGTTGGGCTTGCCTGATTACTGAACTATGTGCTTTTAGTGTATTTTGGGGGGTATAGTATGGGGAACACGTACGAATCTGTTGGCAAGACGCTCTGACGCTGACACTGTACTGCAATTTTGTACCCTGACCGCTATATAAGAATGGTCAGATACGGTCTTTATACTCGACATAATTTTTTGTATGTGCATGTATGTACTGATGACGGAGAAAAGTTACAAATATGGCCCATGAATCAGTGTATGAATTTATCGTCGTCGGTGGTACGTTTATGCTATACCCTCCTCCTTACGACGCACCCGTAATGACTGCTATTGTGTAATCAGCTGGCCCAGCCGGTGCCGTCATTGCGTCGCGGTTGGCGGAGAGTCGGACAGCTCCTAGCGTTCTTCTCCTGGAAGCGGGAGGCATGTGTGACACCATGGATCACCGCGTCGCCGGGGCCAGGTTCACGTTTTACACCACCGACGAGGCCGCCAAAGTCAACTACCGGTACAAGACGGAGCCACTACCTACCTTGAACAACCGGGAGTTGGTGTATGACCGCGGCCGTGGGTTGGGCGGCTCGACTAATATTAATATTGGGGTCTGGGATTATGGTCGCAAGGAGGAGTTGGATGAATGGGCAAGGTTGGTAGATGACGATTCTTGGAGTTGGAATAATGTTCAAGCGACAATGAAAAAGGTAGGCTTGCTGGATCCCGCTGAATGACCGTCGAGGACTCTGGTAAGCGATGAAAGAAAATTGACAATGAGACAGATTGAGAATCTCCACGACGCAACACCCTCCGAGTATGAAGGCTATCAGTCCTGGAACAGAGCGGCTCACGGTGTCGACGGGTTTGTGAAATACTCTTCCGCCTTTAAAGAAGAAGCCCCTAACAGGCGAGAAGTAAACTAGACGTATCTCTTCCAGCTGCTTGGAGCCCAGGACTGAAGGTTATCCTTGATGCGGCAAAGCAATACGGGGTAGGCGGCGGCCGAGACAAGGCAGACCTGTCTGCGGAATAAACCAGATTTGCCAAGTATTCAACACTGACGCCTTTTAGTATCCTCTCATGGAAGACCTATCTTCGGGTAACCTCGGGATGGGGACACCTGCTGCGACCGCGCACAACGGTCTACGCGTGACATCGGCCGCTTATTTAAAGGATTGCCCTGCCAACCTGTCAATTAAGTCACAATCTCAAGTCAGTCGTGTCTTATTTGAGGATAAGAAAGCCGTTGGCGTCGAGCTCGTGGATGGAACTCGGTGTAAGTGTCAATTTGTCTGACCCGCGATCCCCTGCTAACTTTCATAGTCATGGCGTCAAAAGAAGTCATTCTGTCAGCGGGCGCGATTGACACCCCGAAGCTCCTTCTGCTGTCTGGCATTGGTACTCAAGAAGAACTAACTAAGCATTCTATTCCCGTGGTCGCCGTTCTGCCGGGGGTGGGACAAAATTTGAAAGACCACTACATGGTTCGGATGGCCGCTGCCCTCAAGCCAGGAACTGTGCCTAATGTGACCGTGGACGACGTGGCCAGCTGGCAGACGCAGTGGCAAAAGGATCCCAGTGTGCCACAGGGATGGGACGACGGAATTCTCGCCCTGGGATACTTCCAACTAGACAATTTGGGGGCCTTTGCCGAGTTCCAACAGCTGGATGAGCAAACCAGGGAGTTCTTGACAAGACCCCAAACAGCGTCTTACGAACTTGGGATGGTCAGTTGATTTCTCCAAAGCTCTACCATGGACAATGACTAACAAACCCCTTTTGGCCATTACAGGCCAGCATGGCTATTCCTGGCGCTGAAGCGGGAGTTCTAGCTGCTTCCGTCATACTGATGAATGCACAATCTACTGGCAGCATTTCGCTCCAAAGCAAGGACCCAAATGTGCACCCCTTGATTTGCTTGAACTATCTTCAGCATCCTTACGATCAGCGAGTTTGTATTGAGGGTGTAAGAAAGACGATGAATTTTATCCTCGACTCTGAATTACCCGTCGTCGCGCAAATTAAGGGTCCTGAGACTCTGTCCGACGATGACATTTTGGTATTATGCCTCAACATCCTTCCCTGATCAGTTGCGGCGCATCATTCGCCTAAATGGAACGCTACTAACGTAATGCATATAGAAATTTCTCAAAGAAGCCACAGAAACGTCATGGCATGCTATGGGTACGGTCAGAATGGGTAAAGTAGGGGATCAGAGGGCATGCGTGGATCGGGAGTTCCGAGTGATTGGGCTAGAAAATCTTCGCGTCGCAGATATGAGCGTCTGTCCCGTGGTACCGAGGTAAGTCAATATCTTGCTGAAAGAGTGCCCTTATTAACAGTGTTTGCTGTAGCAACCATACCCAGTCGACAGCCTATCTAGTTGGTGAAGTGGCGGCTGCCAAGTTGATCGCACAATACGAGCTGTAAAGTGAGAACACATTGGTTGGTCAAAATTGATATTTTACTGGAAAATCAGCTGAGAATCGTTGTTTGCAGACTAGATTATTAACTCATACTCGCAAAGGTGGTCAGGTTTTCTGGAACAAAGTCATCATTGTGTGTGCCCTACCCAGCGGCACATGTTGGAAAGATTCCGTATTCGTGCCCGCCCTTACTGAGCTTAGAACAGCTACGTTTTCCAAGAAATATGACTGCACTTCCTTTACTATTTATTCGCACTTGACTCGCAGATTATAGCCCAACACTGCATTCGCAGCTTACATAACCTTGCCCTCTGGCAGTACGACACTCGATGTGATTCCGCAGCACACGGACTCTGTTGCCAAGACCGTATTATCACTTTCATGATAACTTTGATAATATATAGGTCTTCAGTATAACTATTGTCTATCTCTATTATTATTCAAGGTCCTTTAATTATGTGATAATTAGAAACCAATACAAAAGACGTAGAAATTAAAGTAAAAAAGATTTCATGTATTTAATTCAATTTGATGTATTCTGCCCAATTCCAGGGAAACTCACTGATCAAAACAGTAAGCTTGGATGGATACCTCCCCTGGCTGCGCAAGGTATTGGCACCGACGCCAGAGAGGATTCACGATCTTCCTGACGGACTGCTTATGAAGGTAGCGCCTCTTGAAATGAACCCCGAGAAATCTGAAACAGTTGAAACCCTTCTTCAAGAACAAGTTGCCTAGCAAAGCACGGGCTGTGTTCTAGTCCCACACTGGCTGGATGGCATGTTCGAGTAAGCCGAACGGGTCAGCGGCCCGACAGCCCTCAACATTGAGTACATGGCTACATCAGCGCGCAACTTGGTTTCTGGAGGAAAGCAGACAGAAGCAGACAGGGCCGCAGTACCAAGTCATCTATTCAAAACTGAAGAGCATTCAGCTGACCTCTGATATTAGTTTGTACAGCCTGCTTGGTGCGACAAGTAGGATGTTATCCTGCATGCAGAATGGGTGGTGACCCATTGGGACTTGATTTACTGCTTTCCATACGGGATGTTGATGTACTAATCAAGTAGTCTGTCCAGTGTGCACTAGCTGGACCAAGGTAACGCTGCTCCTGGAGGCATGAAGAGGCCGTTCCCTGCGCGAATGCGGCGTAAAACGTCGATCTGCAGCGTGACCACCTCCCAGGCGAACCATTTTAGCGGTTCATCGTTTACCACCCACTGATTTTCTTGGACATGACCTTGCTGGGGTATCAAGTAAGAAGTCTAAAGATGTCAGATTGCTCCGAGCTGCTCATCAGGTAGCCGAATTGAGTAGGTTGGCGGGCCTCAGACTACAGAAGACGCTACTTTCAAAACTTTGAACTATTGAACGACAAACCCCCAAGTTTCTCTTGCTTTTTGCATTAAGCCAGTCATCCTTTGCAAGGCAAGACTTGCCCTTGGTGGCGTCGAGATGATCAAGACGCACTGTCCTTGCGTTTGCCACGTGAATGCTAGTTGGACACAATTTTCCGTCCGTTTGGCAGGTCTTCATGAAGATGTTGAAAATAAAGATTTGAGAAAAAGGTGAAAAAGTGTCGCATGGTTGGGCTATTGTCTCAAAATGTCAGACAAGGCTTAAAGTCCGACGGTTTGAAACCCAGCCGTCGCATTATGACCCCGCCTCATGAAGTCCGGGCCGATCTTGACGGATCTAGAATGCCGCAAGCACAGGCCCCCTTACCAGAAGACGGCATTCACCTGTCACGGAATATTTACACCAACGCCGCAATATATCCCGCAAAGGACGGGATGTTCTAGTTTTAACAAGTCCGGGGAAGGGCCTTTCTTGAGTATGGCATTCATCCACTGCTTTCGGAAATCGGAATACAAAGAAGACTTACATTCTGCGACCCCGACATATAGGCTAGCAGAGCGAGATGACGTGTTTTTTATCGCGGCTCGTGTAAATCAGTCATCTTGGGTTTTTGCATGTAGGAAAACACGTTTGACAGGGGGCGCACATTGGGAAATTATGGCGAGAAATACCGGATTAGCCGTAGCAGCTCTCTACAAGTCCGCAAAAAGGGGGATAATTACCAGCACGAAGTACTGTAGTTATGCTCTGGCATAACTAGCAGACGCCGCGTTTTATTTGGGGCTTGCGACGGACGAACCAACGTAGTTCGGCGTAGGCTTTGATGGCTGAACGCCACACAAGAGACGGTGTCAGTCATGAGCTGGAAGATGAGGAGGCGCTGCTCCGGACGTGTGTACACAAAATGAGTTGGGCTGCGCCGGTTTACACTAATGCAAGGCTAACTGTGCCGCGGGAGAAAAAAACTCGGTGGAAAGGTGAAGCAAAAGAGCCGATGCCTTAAGAGCCGATGACTTAAGAGCCGAAGACTTGAGAGCCGGCCGAAAGCCAGCAAAGTCTACCAGTATTTAACATGGGAGCCATGTGGCAAAACGATGCTGGTCTCTTTTCTGTTCCTTGTCCTTGCGTTCTTTTTTTTCTTTTTCGTCTGACAAGCTTGATGGATCTGATGCTTAAATTAGACTTACTTTGAAGGTGAAGAATGGGTGTCTTGGCACGGCTCATCAGGCAATCAGGGCGTCCTTGACCAAACTGCCAACGTTCCTGATAACGTATCGGACCTTGAAGGCTTCAAGAAGGGTCAGCGTGTGGTGTCAAGATAGCTAGTCAGTCAAACCAGGGTACTGGGTGCCAGTCCTGGGTAGTGGTTATTATCCAGACGCCGCTTGGACGCAAGATGGGGTGACATGGTTGCATTCACCCACCTCTTTCCCCAGAAAATAAGTCCATTTGTGGAAGACTGTCCGCCATTGAACAGCAGCTAGCGCAGGTTGCTAGTTGGCTAGTCAGTCAATCAGTTCAAATTTGCCCATTTTCCCACTGAGGCTGTTTTCGTGGCTTGTAGCAGATTTGTGCGGATCCTCTTCACATATGGCCAAGGCAACTATAACAAATCGGTCCAACACTCTTGATTCAGCCGTGGCTTCCGCAACATCTGCCAAAATTCAACTTTCCCCTCCTGTCAACGTCTAGACCCGTAGTCTCAAGTATTGCAATTTAGTTTTTGGATTGGAAGCTGACCGGCAAGTGGGCAGGTCCCCAATCCCCGGGACGATCATATAGCCTAACCTTTCCGCCCTGAGTAAGACCAACACTTGATGCCGAATTTTCGCCACTCTGTAGAAAACAATTCATTATTCTCGCACAGACTCCTTTTCGTTTCTTTTCTTTTCTTTTTATTGCTTTTGTTTCTTACTATCCCTGGTTGCTTGTTGATAACTAGACCCAGGGCCGAGTCTTACGGCGGGCTATGAACTCCTAAAGTATACAAGCATACCAACTGCGCTTCTTCGCCCGCTTACCGGATTACTCGAGATAATGGCAGCGGAGGTGGGAGATGCCGAGCTCAGGGCCGCTAGCGTCATTGCGAGAACATGTTCTGTATTCTCGCTCCTTGGGTGTCTGTTTGTGATTATTACGTTTTGCACGTCAAAGGCCTTTCATCAAAAGCCCATCAACAGGCTGGTATTCTATGCCTCGTTTGGTAATATCATGATCAACATTGGGACTCTCATGTCTCGGGCATATGTTGACGAGGTCAACTCCTCTGGATGTCAGTTTCAGGGGTTTCTATTGCAAATGTATGTATTACTGCCCTGTTTTCTTTCGTCCCTTGTTACATTTGTGAATCCTCTGTTCCTCGTGAGAATGTTGGAAAGGGCGACACGCTCACACTCCATAGGTTCCTGTCAGCCGATGCCTACTGGACACTGGCCATGGCATTCAACGTCTATCTGACGTTTTACTATAAATTCGATGCTGCTCGACTCCGTAAAATGGAGATTTATTACTTTTTGTTTTGCTATGGTGTGCCGGGCATCCCGTCGATTGTTTTTCTCTTTATCAAAAACTCGCATGGGACAAGGATCTATGGCAACGCTCTGCTGTGGTGCTGGATTGCGCCGCAGTTTCAAGTTTTGCGAATTGCATCCGTATATGGGCCAATTTGGTAAGCAAGTGGATGAAATGTCTGATACTACCCGTCGAAATGCTAACGAAAATAACGAAAAAAGGCTCGTCATTCTTTCTACATTTTTCATCTACATTCGTGCAGGGCGCACCATTTACATGAAACGGAAGCAGCTCCAAGATTTCCACTCGTCCGACCTAGATCCGTTGTCGGTCAATGGCGACGCAACCACGTACCCCGTCAAGACGACAGAGGTAATGGTCACGAGCGAGCCCGTGAACCGGGCCTCGTACGAGCGCGCGTACTCGATTCAGGTGGTTGCCAACTCGGCCAACTCGATGGAGAATGCAAAACTTCCCCTTCCTCGGGTACAGGTGGACGCAGATGAGACGACGGCGGCGACGCAGCCGGTTAGCAACAACAACGCCCGGACAAGACAGCTGGTTCGGGCGGCGCGTCGGAAGAACCACGAGCTCAACAACGCGGCGTGGTCGTATACCAAGTGCGCCCTCCTCTTCTTCACGGCGATTCTCATCACGTGGATCCCGTCGACGGCGAACCGGGTGTACTCGCTGGTGCACCACGGCGAGGTGTCGCCGGTGCTGCTGCTGATGAGCGCGTTTGTGATTCCGCTGCAAGGGTTCTGGAACGCGCTCATCTATGCGGTGATTTCGTGGTCTGCGTGCAAGACCTTTTGGCACGATCTCCGCCATCGCCCTGCGTCCGGGGCCACGGAGCTGGGCGGGATGCCGCGGGCGGCGTCGCGGCTTGGGCGGCTCCCGTATTCTCCGTCGTCGGGGGCGGGAGGGAATAATGGGCGGCGGATGGAGCATGGGTATCAGAGGTCTACTTCGAAGCATTCAAATACATTTAGTACAGAGAGTGCCGAGGAGCTCAATGGTCACTCGGCGTATGCCAGCAGTCGCTATTAAGCTTATGCTTTGTATTCTTATTATTCTAGCGTCGTTTTTTTCTCTGGTGGCCTATCATGACGGGGAGTTGAATAGTTTGCTAAACGTATGCAAACAGTCGCTACTAATATACCTTGTTAATTGTTATTGTTTTATTACTCTGTTGTCTGATTTGCAGCGGGACGCCTATAGAGTAAGAGCCGAAGGACTGTCTAGATTTGACGACGTGACAAGTTGATTAATGTTGTCCAGTTTTCTAGGCTGGTAAAAAGGATATTTTATAAAGTAGGATTTTGTGTAACAACTGTCTTTAAAATAACAATTGTAAAATGAGTGTAGTTCGTACTTGGCGTGCTTTGTGAAGGATTTATGAGTTGCCGTTTTTATTAAATTTTTATTGGATAACATCATCTTCATTCAACTTGTCCTTTATATTTACTTGAATTATTATTTAGTTATTTAATTATTTATTTGTCCAAGCTCCTGTTTGCTATTGTAGACTTTGCGCATGGGAGCGGTTAACGTTACTGAATTGGCCGAGCTCAGGACGCCACGTTGGGGCCAAGCCACGCCAGCCAAGGCCCAGAGTCTTGTCAAACATCAAACACTAGACGGGGCGCAGTTCCGTTTTCTTTCACATTACTCTCCGTACATGAATCGCCATTGACATTGACAAGGCGGCATTAACGAGCGATTTACTGCAGTGCTACACATCGTTTTATCAGCCCATACCTGAGCTGTCGCGGTTTGGGGACGTCGAGATAGCAGCAAGCCTAGAGGATTACGACACAAACCATGAGAGCAGCATTCAGAACGACACATCTACTGTCACTGTAGAAAATCCACCAGAAAGGCACATCAGTATTCAATCAAACCCCTAGAAACAAAGCGAGGCGAATTGGAAAGGGCACCAATTGCATACTGCAGATATGCAAATGTACACGCCATCAGCAGTGCTGGCCCTCTGGCTTCTTGCCTACGCATCTGCCGCTCCGTCCGGCACGTCGTCATCACATCTCGCCATTCGCGATGACAGCACCGACAGCAAGTCGACGGCGGAAAAGGTTGCAGAGAGCATTGGCGGCGGTGGCCCGCCTGGACAATCTGTAGTTCGGGGCTTCTTCATTGGCATCGGGTTTGGGGTGGCGCTGGGTGTCTTGTGCTGTTGCTGGTGGCCGTGTGTGCATGGGCGGCGGCGGCGGCGGCAGCTGGAGTTGAGAAGACGGACACAAGGGACGACTACGGAGGAGGAGTCGGCGCAGGTGGAAGCAAGATATGAGGACAGAGATACGACGACGACGACGACGACGGGGGTGACGGCGGCGAGGGCGGCGGATGGACAGTGACCAAGATGGAGGCGGGGAAGTCGAGATGCGGGGTACGTACCTGGTTGGTGTTGTGAATGGTGCTGTACTTAGTTTTTGTCTGTTTCTTTCTGTTTTTTTCTTGCACGGCGTTTTGGGGAAACGGACATTTTTGTTTCTAGACATATATTTTATTGTATTAGAAAAGCATTGAAATCATTGCATGCCCAACCCTTGGGTGGCAACTGATGGTGGTGTGCCTGTCATTTGTTCCTGTCGATTGGCCTTGATTGGCGGTGGAGCTGAAGCCATAATCCGGGGAAGCTCCCACTGGAATGGACCAAACTCAAGCTTCAGCGCAACCTCAACAAACTCTGTTCATGACAAGTGCTAGGGACCACTAACCCAAAATAAACAACCACTACCTCTCAGGTAATGAGGTGCTAGAGGTGCTAGAGCGCTGAAACCCGCCAACTTTATTTGCACCTCAGCTGTAAGCCCTGCCAAAGCTTGAATGCCGCTGGTGCTCTGGTGTCTCTGCTTGGGCTGCTGCTAGTGGCCAGGTCCCACGCCAAGCTTCACCAGCCTGCGCCGCCCACACCACCAGCCAGTAACTGCCAGCCAGGCCAGCCAGACCAGTCCACCACACCACCATCAACTGAATCGCACGAGACCTCTCAACATGCAAACCAAGTCAGTCGATCCTTGTCGCAGACGCTCACGCTGCTCTCCATGACAATCGCCCTAAACTAAATCCGCTCAACACATCATCACCAGCAAGCCATGTTTGGAACAGGCAAAGAAAAATGGCTTGCAGCTTATCGCAGCTTGTAGTTACTTGAAGTCTCCCCCGCCGTACAAACGGAGACGACCACTCTTTCAAGCATTCCACCACGATGCTGGCACCTCTGCACCTGAATCAATTCTGCGACAGATGGACCTAGGTCAGAATTACTGGGATTGAATTTTCATATATTTTCACCATGACGACTGTACTTTCCACTTCCTCCTCCACCACCGCCTTGCCCACGCCTACCCCAAACGCAGGGCTCATGGCCAACCCCTTCTCCCAGCTCCGACAGCTCGCCCAAGCCGGCCAGGCATCCGACAAGATTCTGCGTGGCTTCTTCTTGGGAATCGCCATCGGAATCCCCATTGCCCTCGCCTGCTGCTGCTGGTACCCCTGCTTCAGTCGCGAGACTGCCGCAGAGAGACGCCAGCGTGTAGCCAGACAGGCGGAATTGCTGGCACCTCCCATCCTGGGATGAATATGGACGCCACCTGCCTTGGAATTCAACAGACAAAGAGGAGGCTTTGGTGAAATCACTTTGCAGTCACCTCGAGGCAGAATTACAAGCTCGCCTAGCTGCCGTTTTGCTACCATCATCACGGGAGGCCCACTACGCCGCCTCGTCGACAGCGTGGCGCAGCAGGCCAACATAGCTAATCTACTCGCGGCTGAGAGGCCCAGGTCGTCATCGCTACCGACCTCATCGGCATCTTCCTTACACAACACCAGCAAACCCAACGACTCACGACCAAACTGTCTCTCCACGAAGCATCTTACGAAGTATCTTACGAAACATCTTTAATACACTTTACTCAACTCTCCACGTCCACAACTGGCTGGCTGGCAAGCACAGCGCCATCTCACCCCGCCCAGTCCCGCCATGCTCGACGACAGCCTCCCCACGTTTCGCTTCCAACCCTCCTCAGACAACTCCCTCCACACCCTCCTCTACTTTACGCAGAATGGCTCCGAGCCCACCGCCGAGTACCTCCTGAAGCGTCCCGCCGCCCGCGACTCCAAGAACCAGTACGCCCTCGGCCTCGTCGACGTCCACCACTCCTCCGTCATCTACGGCGAGGTCCTCATCCGCCCCCAATGGACCCAGCCCTCCCTCTCCGCCTCCGAGCAGCGCGCCCAGGGCGGCGTCGCCACCGTCGTCCCCGCCACCCCCGAGACTCTGCCCGTCTCCCTCTACAACCCGGACCAGACCATCCCCGTCCGCCTGCAAAAGAGCAGCTTCAAGTCCGACTCGTGGGAGTTTGAGATGCCCGAGCAGACCTTTAAAGCCCCAAGCACCTCCCAGATTGATCAGGAGAGCGCCACGGCCGGCATCGCCGAGCTGACCCCCAAAGTACTCTTTCGCTGGAAGCGCGACAGCCGTCTGAGCAAGGACATGACGTGTTACCTGACGGGGCGGAGCTATGGCGGGAAAAAGAGCAAAGAACCGGACATTACCGTGGCCATGTTTCACGCCCACAAGCAGGAGAGTACCGTGGTGCTGTACGAGCCCAACATGGCGCGCGTCGAGGTTGAGGACCGTAAAGGCCTCGAGGTGGTGCTCCTGTTGAGCGCGGAAGTCATTCGTGATTTGTACCTCATGCCGCGGCAGAACCCTTTCAACACGTCGGGTGCGCCGGTGCCTGTAGGCTCGACGACGGATGCACACAGCACAACACCTGTACCGCCATTAAGTGGACGCCCATCGCCACAGCAGCAGCAGCAGCAGTTTTATGCATCGGGGGCTCTTGGCGGCGGTGGTGGGCCGATGTCGCCTCCGCCTCCACCACCACCGGCGGGCAGCCCGCCAAGACGGGACCCCCAGCAGCAAGCGGCCATTGACGCCGAGACGAAGCGCCTGCAGGCCATGGTGGCCCAGGAGGAGCGCAAGTCGCGCGACCGCGACCAGAGGGACAAGGAGGAGCAGCGCAGGATCCAGCAGATGCTCGAGCAGGAGGAGGCCGAGCGCCGCCGCCGCAAACAGGCCGAGATTGACGAGGAGACGGAGCGGCTCAAGAGGCAGTATGGCCTACCGCCCTTGTCGCCCACTCTGCCACCTCGGCCACCAGCTGGAGGTGGTGGTGGAGCGCCGTCGTGGTTTGGGGCTCCGTCTGGACAGGGTCTACCGCCGCCGCCGCCGAGGCCGAATAGTACAGGGCCTCCGCCGCCCGGTGGCTATTATGCAGGGAATAATATCAACAGCAACAATGGGTATGGAGGGGGCAGCAACTATGCGGGCCCGTCGGCGCAGGCGCAGCAGCAGCATGGGCGGGCGTACAAGTTTGGCAACGCGTTGGGGTCATTCCTGCACGGCAAGGATGACAAGGAGAATAAGCTGAATAAGAAGAGGAGTGTCCATTTTTAGCGCGCATAGTGAATAAATTACGAATTACCATTTTTAAGCAAGATTTTGGAAAGGTTGGCTTTCGTATTTGAAGCAACTCATGTGTTCTGAGGTGACTGAACTAATATGAACAACAAAGAGAGAGAGAGAGAGAGAGAGAGAGGTATATCAAAGCTCTCCTTCTATTTAAACGTCACATTGAAGAGGAATGAGTAGTGTACTTGTACTTGTTGTAAATTATTATTAAAAGGGTATATCTAAACATTTTTGATATGCTGTCAATCCTTCCTCCCCGTATCAGATTGCAATTTCTTTTCCTTCCCCATTGAAAGCAAAAACTTTTTATTTATCCGTTGTATTTCCCAATGCAATTTTATGGTTGCGTGCTTGTAAGCAGAAAAGATCGTAAGTCGTCAGAGTTGTTTCATTCGAAATTCAACTCGATGGCGTGGTGTAAATGAGTGGCTTGTAGCAAAGTATGCTACTCACGCAAGTATGCGTGTATGTGTGTGTATGGATTTTTGAGTGTGATAAGTGTTTGTAAATGGTAATTTACAGGAGAAAGGTGCGCATGTTCATCTTGGCGGCCTGCATGAGGGGATCCTTTCGCAGCTTGGGCGCGGGCGAGGCAGAGCGCGAGGGAGCAGCCGACGAGGCAGCAGTCACCGTCTCGGAAGGCGAGGCAGAGGCATCGACGGTGGAGTTTTTGCGCGAGTTGGCGGCGCTGTTGGCACGGCTGTTGGTGCGAGAGGCTTCGCGGCGCTTCTCGGCGGTCATGAGGAAGGGGGCGATGAAGGCGAGGTCGGCGGGATGCATTTTGGGTGTGTTTTTGTTTGATATTTCTTAAAAAGAAGAGGATTTGAAGTCGGAGTGATATAGATGTGAGTGTGGAATGTGTTGTAGTTGTGTGTGTAAGTGATTGATGTGATGATGATTGGTATTGTTGGAAGGGGTGGGAAATGGTGTCTTATATAGCAAAATTACATGAAGCAAAAGCAAACTTTTTAGCAATCGTCACTAATACAAGAATCAGTCTGAAAATTCTCATATCCCTGTGAAGTCCTCTGCAAACGACGTTATCCGTTCATCACCGTCTTAAGCCGCACACGATGCCTTGCTGGGTACCGCTGCCATGCAAAGCGGCGCTCGGTATGAGTGGATCTTGGATCGCTAAGAAAAAATTATTATGGATTTTTCTTTTTTTAGTGTCATTCGTCTCGTAGTTTGGACCTGTCAACCTGGAAACGTGCCTGAACTGGTCACTAGGCTGAAAATTTCGACTCGAAAACATTTCCTGTTTTAAATTAAGGCCGTTGAAAAATCCAGCCGTCAGGCCGTCTTGGCCCACAGAGTCATCACACGGCCTATACATGACACGCAGACTGCGAGGTTTGAGTGAACAGTTATGTAATAGACTATTGACGATGGATCCAACGGTAGTCTTCGTTTGACGACGTGGTCACACCGGAGGCAGACATTTGTCCATTTGCCATTTGTGAAGCTGCACACACAATGATTACATGTGGAATACACCCTTGTTTCGTTGCCACACATCGGATTCACGTGTATAGTGAACCCGGTATGCCGTGTCTTGCCGTAGTCTTACAATTTTGAAAGGAGGTCTTGAAGACAACGTCAAGGCTTACAAAGTCAAGTACCCGAATTTGAGGCTCATCAATTCGCCCCCAATTCGGCCCGTCGCCCACTCACACCTCTTGCCTCATTAAAGACTGACAAACCAAAAGTGGCTGGCTGTCATTCACCGGTGTTACGTTATGCAAGGCCCTGCACCGCCACTGGTAACTCTAAGAAAATGACGGAAAAAATTTTAAATAGAAAAAAAAAATCCTCAGAGCTAGTGAGGCGGCAATTCGGTTGGTGTAGCCGGTGGTTCCCATCATCTTCGATCCAGACCAGCTGATCAGTCACAGCCCCTTGTAATCCCTGCGAGGCCCGCCACCACTAACAAGGACTGCTCACCAGTTCCAGCTCTAGCTGTTAGAGACTACTGATTTTTTTCTTCTTTTATGCAGAAAACCCAGTATAATAATGGATCGAGTGGATTAGGGAAACGGGTCCCAGCCGATGTAAAGCGTCACCAAACTGTGCTCGTTAATAAAGCTACTAAAACAGGTACTAAGCAGCGGGTTCACAAAAGAGGCAAAAATTTTCTACTTGCCAAGCCGAGCCACGAAGATCGATTCCGAGCACCGAGCGCCGACGGTGAACGCAAATCAGGTACAGAGCTCGGAAACTGTTAAAATACCAAGGATTGTTTGCGCTATTCAGATGCATTGCTTGATTTGCGCTGTATAAAAATTGAGTGAGGCCCGTATAGTGCGATAAAACTTCTCTGATCCAGCAACGCATCTGGCCTTTCTGAGTGCATATCGCAAAACTGGCGACCTGCAAGCAGCGTAGCTCAGTTAACACTGACAAAGCTTTGGGCTACATTATTGAACTGCCACCCACGAGTACCACCATCTTGGTATGCAGTTCCAATGTTGCTATGCCATGGAACTTGTCGGATAGGTTCTGAGTTTACATTTATAGAGGCCAAGGATTTTAAACGTAGATAAAAGGCTGTAGACGACGGTGTATGTTTGTTTCACTAGGCTACAATAGCACTATTATTCTTCCCTACCCTCTCGCTACCAAAATCACAAACGACAAAGCACCTCTAGTTGTGGGATAAGCTTCCTTTACTGCTAATGGGCGGAAAGCCTGCTGGCCGTGCTCTGCTTATCCGTTCTTTGACTTCGTCTCGTTCAAAGTTAAGAGAGACCTCTATAATGCCGTCCGGCGCGTTTATATAGGACTTATCTTCCTCCATATACCAGCTTACTTGTTCTTCGAAACTTCCTTTAAGCAACAATGAATAGTCATCGTCAAAGGACGTGGGCCCCTTAAAGCAGGCATAGTAGATGTTTTCACCCTCATGCTGCGAGGTATCAACGGCAGGCGCTAGCACACTGTGATTGTCCATGTCTAGTAGCCCCTCCACCGTTGTGAGCAGATGTTTAGGAAGCGCGGCGCACTCGCGTAGGGTCAGGACGGCGGCCTCTCGCACTTGCGGGGTTTCATTGTCGACCCGTGCCGCTATTGCCGCCAGCACCTTGGCAGAAAGCACCCCGTGCCCGCCTATAGTGTCGACGGCAGCCATTCGCACACACCTCTCCTCGTCCCTGAGTCGCGCCACTACTTTCATTAACAAGTCGTCTGGAAGCGCTGAGCCCTTGACTAGGGCATAGATGGCAGCCTCTCGTACGTCCAAGTGCTCGTCGTCGAGTCGCGCCACTAATTTCATAAACACATCGTCTGGTAGCGCTCTGCCCTCGCCTAGGGCATAGATGGCAGCCTCTCGTACGTCCAAGTGCTCGTCGTCGAGTCGCGCCACTAATTTCATAAACACATCGTCTGGTAGCGCTCTACCGCTGCCTAGGGCTTCGACCGCACCCTCTCGTACGAACCTATCCTCGTCATCGAGCCATACCGCTATCATTTCAACAAGGCTTTGCGAAATTGCGGCGCGCTCCGCCATCCAGGACAAAATTATCCTCAGTTTGCCAAGGAGCACGCCGCCGCGTAAGGCGATCACCAGTGCTGTCTCGGGAAACTCGGCTTCAGTAGCTTGTGTCGCCGAACTATTAAAATCACATTCAAATAGCAGCCACTGTGCTAACCGTTGTTCAAAGTCCTGCCGCATCGGCAAAGTGCTCGATATCTCACTCAAACAATGCATGACTAGTCGCTGATGTGTAGGACCTAGGAGGTCTAGTGGTTCCTCCTCGATTGTACCAATAAAGTCCAGCAGTGCCTTGCCACTTTCATCCAGCAAGCCAGCAACAAAGCGCCAGAAGATGTCGTAGCGTGCTGTGTATTTGTGTTTGTGAAGAAACTTTGTAGTGGAGATTGCTTTTGTCTCTGTCTTCGGACCGCCAAAGGTAACCAATTGGAGTTGTCCTTCTGTTTCTTTCCATTGTCGTACAAAATACTTTGCCGCAAAGTACTCTTGAAATGTCAGATGTATAAAGTGATAATTTCGATTTTGATATTTTGATGATGGGTCTGAGGTTCGCAGGAATGAGAGTAGCGGCAGGGTCTTCTGGGGAAAGAGCCTTTGCTCGAAGGGCTCTGCAACAGCATCCACAAGTCTTGCATCAAAGTCAATGATGTCGTTGTACAGCCCAGTAAACGCTAGGTACTCTAGAAACTCCTCTTCGTCCTTGATGAGAATATTAATCCTGTGATTGCTTGCCCATGTTACATCCCCTTCTGTTAGAGGCTTGCCCAGACGCAAGATATCCTTCTTCCATAACTTAAGCTCAATTTCTTTATACAGGGAAGTCATAGTATTTAGCATATTGTCTGACTTGACGTCTGCCCATGTATAGCAAAAAGCATCTAGTTGGATCGGAATGCGTAGAAGGCCCTGGATAAGCCAGCGTTCTTCAAGGAACGACTGGACTTTAGCGACAGTAGCATGATCTGTTCCGGTCGTTTTAGGATCAATAAAGGATTTTTCAATATACTTCTTGACATCCTTAGGGCTAAATCCAGTTGTTTCCAGTTCAAGATGTAGATTTTGTGGACGTATAGCAGACGGTCGGCATGTGATGATGACGTTGGGCTGGCTAAGCAGCTCTGTAAGGAAGCGGTTCATACCACTGTTAGTTGCGAATGTATGCGATACTTCATCTAAGCCGTCCAAAAGATATAGAGTCTTAGCACTCTCAGTGCTCAAAGAGTCAGATAATGCTCTAGCAAGATTCTTCCCAATCGATGGTAGCAGGAATTCATGACTAAAGAGATCTTCAAAGGTGTACTTCGCCATACTGCATCTGTCTGGCAACTTTAGATTTCGCAATGGTACCCAAAGCACGCGGTCAAACAACTCGTTCCATCTGCTCCACCTGCCTTTGGTGAACTCGGAGACAATCTTCTTACACAAAGTAGTCTTGCCCACTCCCGCACGCCCCCGAATCAATATTCGTCGCGGACGGATCAGTCGTCGCCCGACTTCGCGCTCATCGAAGATTGTTGCCAAATCAACTTGTTTACTCTCATCAGATGCCTCAAGCTTCTGTCGAGCGAGGATGGAAAACGGCGACGGCGTCCTATCTTCAATCTTTGCGTTGCCCACGTCTTGGGTACGCTGCTCCACGATAGCCAGATTAATGTAGCACTGCTCCATGGACAGCAGCTCACCGGACAGTCGTTCAATTTTGAGCCTGTCCGCCGTGTAATGTTTGTTGCGTATGAACGTATCTGCTTGCTCGAGCAGCGATGGGGTTCTCAGATGTCGAATCGCAGCTGTAAGCTCTATGAACAGTTTATCAGTTGGCCCACCGCATTTGTTGAGCCCGGAATGATCTGTTTCGAAGCCGTGGCTCTGTCGAGCGTCGGCGTGGACCTTGGCAGAGTCCCGAGAAACCACCTGCGCAAGGTTAGAAGGCTGCTAGTACAGGCACTACACTGACTTACGACACCAAGTGATACCCCGAGTAAATATGTCTTCTTTGTCTCGAAAAATGATATAATCGGTACTTTCCGCTGTCGACATTCGTTGGGAGCTATGTAAGATTCGAATGCATCCGCAAGGTTGCTAAGCTCGTGACGATGATTCCTCAGAGACAGGAGCAGTGTCGCGTCTGATCCCAGAAAACCGGTCATGGTGGCCAGCAAAGCGCCGGCAATAGATGCCGACGAACCTTGATGAGGGGTACCGAGAAATATGATGCCGGACGTATCATTGATGACATTTTCTGAGTCTTTGCTGCACAAAGCCTTGTGGAGGTTAGACACTGGGTTTCACACCGAGGGCATAAACCCATACCTGCTTGATGATAATACCCCCCAGGCTATGTCCGATGAAGATTAAAGGGAGGTGCTAGCCGAGGCGTTAGCCTTATCCGATCATGCGCGTGATGGTACTTACAGGAACTGATCGCTTGGCCTTGATCTCCCTTAATAAGCATTCGCCAATCTCCTTAGTAGTCTTGACGGGCGCATCAATCAACCAGTGAGAATCATGGGCGAAATTCAGGATCCTGGCTTCGGGAAACTCGTCTGCAAGGAGGTCTTTGAGCAGATGGACTCTCCCAGCCGAGGAGGTTTGATCTTCGGTCGCATTGGGTCCTTGGGTTTGTCGAGCTTCCCATGTGTGATACGGATGTGCACCGAGGCCAGGGACAGCGATGATCCTACTTTGTGGTCAGTAAGCGTGTAGTAGAATAAGTAGTGCTAACAGACTCGAATTTGGCGCGAGGTTTGCTAGGGAAAGCCTCTAATGTTCCTGATCGTATCTCGTTGCGGGGTCGACAGATCTTGCCGATTATGTAGTGGAGTTGCCTCGCCAGGAACGCTGTTACCACAGCCAAGCCCACCAAGCCGGGCATCCATGCCCAGTTTAGAAACATTTGAGCGTAAGAGTTGTAAAGAGATAGACTGCAAAGTCCCGAATAGAGTGCGCTAGCGCAAACATATGACTACCTAGGTAGGCAGAGTTGGCGGAAGAGGAGTGTTCTCTAGTATGGTTTGACGAGTTTCAGCCCGGGCTGGGATATAAGGCAGCAGCGTGGTCCAGTGACTTTCACTGCATAAATGGAAGGTGGTTGCCATCCATATCCAATAAGTGATGCGCCACGGCGCTTCGGCAGCATGGACGCGACGAATGAGAACCCAATTCACCAGCGTAGCCAAGACTCGTGCCTGTAAATCAACTGAACAAAGTTCAATAAAGCACAGCAAGGTCACACGCAAAGTTCAGTAACATTTCCCATAAAGGACGCGTTGATTAAGTAAAGTCAAGTAAATTGTGATTAATTTCCAATTTTCAACATGTAAAAAAGCCGCCACAGAAATGCATTGCTATCAAAAAATCAAAGAAAAAAAAAGGGAATAAAATGTCATGCTTGCTGCCTACCCGAATCAGAAAGGTTTTTCCTGTAGCAAAAATGCGGAAAACAAAAGCCAAAGACAAAACGCACAAGAAAAAAAAAGACAAGAATCCGCCCACCCAAAAGAACCGATTGAAATGCAACAAAAAGTCCACCGTTTTGAATGTCCGCTTGGACATGCCGTTTCAGCGGCTCACGCAAGAAACCTCGACAGTCATTAAATCGAGAAAAATCAACTGGAATCTCCCTGCTCCAGCTTGGAAAGCTATTCCTTCAGCCTGGCACCGGGCTCCTCGTCACCGGCAGGAATCAGCTCCGAATTCATCGACGCCCACAGCTGCTCCATTTTCTTCCTACTCATCGTTAGCACCTGAAA
Organism: Zarea fungicola; assembly: GCA_900169235.1. NCBI lineage: Eukaryota > Fungi > Ascomycota > Sordariomycetes > Hypocreales > Cordycipitaceae > Zarea > Zarea fungicola. Next base: position 65,196 of record FWCC01000153.1, read on the forward strand.
AACACAAAAAAAAGAAGAAGAAAAAACCTACCAAGTCTCTTCCACCAACTCAATCTCTTCCCGTCGGCAGAAATTAATAAACCGACGCATGGTATTCGGCCTCTTAAAAGACACCATCAGATCCCCCCGGGGCTTATCGTCCTCAAAGCAAATATGGCGATCGCTCATGACCATGTACACGCGCAGGGCCTTGAGGTTCCACGCAATCTTGACCACGTCCTCCAGGCGCAGACTAAAGTCAATCGGCTCGCGGAGGGCCGCCCAGACGACGGGTTCGACCTCTTTAACCATGTGGTGCTCAAACAGGGCATTCTCGTCCGACCAGCTCCAGTACTGGGTCGCGCGCTCCGACGTCGTCCACAGGCGCGACTTGACCTGGTAGAGGCGGAAATCAATCTTACTAATCTCGGCGCCCGTGTACGAGTCGGCATCAGACACCTCGCCCGTCTCCAGACTGTCCAGCACGCTCGCAACGGCCTTTTGCTTGCGGTCGCTTCGATCATCCGTGGCCGCCGCCGAATCGGCCGTGTCGTGCTCGTCGGCCGACTCGCCTGATGGGCTTGATGCGCCAAGGCCCATGCTATTGAGCTGGGTGTTCTTGCGCCGTTTGGGGCGGGGGCTGTCATCCGGGGTCCCGTCTCGTCGGGGCATCTTGATACCCGAAGGTCGGCCAATGCTTTTGAAGCCAGACTTGAAGCGCAGGGCGGCCAGCTTGGGGTCGTTGTAAAAGTCATGAATGGTCTTGGAAAAGTTGAAACCTGCGCCCTGGGTTTCCACCAACTCGTGTAAGCGCTGCCGCAACCAGTCGACTGGCTCAACGTCTAGCTTGTATTTGGCCAGCTCGTTGACTGTGTCACAGAGGCGGAATAGGGTGTCGTAGGAGGTGATGCTCCCCTTGCCGACACTCATGAAGCGTTTGCTGAGGAGCTGGTAGGGGCTGATGACGCCGTGCATCAAAAACTCCAAAATGGTCTTTCCTCGATTGACCTGGCGGCCGTACTGGTACTTGACGCTGCCGACCTTTTTGCCCTGCCTCTGCAGCTCAATAGCGTGGTTGTGCTTTTCCTCCCAGGAACGCAGGACGGGCTCGACCAAAGATCGGAGATCGGGCCACTTGGGGTCCCAGTAAGGGTGGCCAGGATGAATCTTTTCCAGGGGGACTCCTTCGATGCACTTGGGATACGTGTAAACGGAACCATTGTGCTTCAAGACGAGATTGTCGAGGGTTATGTCACCAACGTTGTTGGGTGGCGAGTCGGCAGACCAGACGGTGCAGGGCGAAACGTGGCGCGAGGGGGGCACGCTGGATGCCTTGGAGTCATCTCGATAGCTGGCGGCGTTGGATGGGGCAGCCGAGGCGAACCTTTCGACTACTGGGGATCTCGGCTCAATCCTGGGCAATCTGTTGACGGCGGTGAAGCCCGCCGAGAGGGATGATGTCTGCGGGGGAGGTGTAGAGGCTGCAGCCACCGCCGCTGCACTGGCCCTAATGGAAGCTTCCTCTGCCGCGGCGGCAATAGCCTTCATGTCAGGGTGAGTTCTATTGGCAGGGCGGTCGAGACTAAGGTTGCGAAAGGTGTATGAGGGGGATGAAGACGGATAGGCGTTTGACGCTGCCAGGGATGGCGAGTTGTGTGAGGTGTGAATGGGCAAGACATAGGCGGGGGGTGGCAAAGAGTCTCGTCCAAGACAAGGCTTGTTATTCCATTCACAGTTGCCGCACTTGGGAAAGAGGTCAGAGGCAACGGCAATGCAGCCGTCGAATGGGCCGCCGTTGGTGGCACAAGCGTCGCACTTGCGCTTCTGCTCGGTGCCGGTGGCTTGAATCCGACAGGCCAGCCAGGAGGAGATTTTGCCGTCGGTAACGTCGTATACCGTGGGGCGAGCCTGGTCCCAGAAGCGTCGACCGTGGCGGAGTTTGACGGGAGCGAGGACGGGGAGGGCGGCAATCTTGGCGACTCTGGGATTGGAGGAGGCAATGTAGCTGAGCCTGTCGAGGATGTCGCCGGTTGTGGCATCAATAATGGCAACGATTCTATCGTCGGCGGGTGTTTTGTGACGTGGCAGGTCCAAGTTGGCCAGCGGAGGCAGTTTTAGGGACTGGAGCTCTCTTTGTTGTTGTTGTTGCTGTTGATGCTGGTGTTGTTGCTGGGTGGTGGGAGTAGTAGTAGTGGTGTTGGTGGTAGTGTTGGTAGTGGGCCTCTTGTCAATATAGTCGGGAAAAGGCAGCTTTCGCTCCTGGACGCCGTCGCTGTTTCTACAGCGCCTGAACCAGTCTTGCATGTGTGTCTCGACCTGATTTTCCTTTTCCAAGAGGTGCTGCTGTTCTCTATTGTGGTCTTGCTGCATGGTGGCTAGACGGCGGGTTTCCTGGTCGTGGGTGCTGGCGACCAAGGCAGCCTGGGTCTGGATGTCCATGAGCTCTCGGCTGAGGCGCTCCTCCTCCAGCTTGAGGCGACGACTCCTGTCTTGCAGCTGGTGAATCTGGGTAATGATGGCCTGCTCGGATTGCTGCCAGCGCTGCTTGGCCTTGGCGTAGCGTTCGCGGCGCTTGCGCTCCGTCTCGCCCCAGAAGCTGGCTTCGAGTGAGTCCCAGGCTTCAGTGCGCTGGGATAGCAGAGGCAGAGCGGACATGGAAACGTCTTTGGTGCCGAGGCTGGTAGGGTCGCTGGTGGTGATGGCGGCCATGGTCTGTCGAGCCAGAGCCGTGTAGGCCGGTGGAGGGCCAGCCAACGCTGGCACTATATAGCATCAGCGCCCGCGGTGACGAGCAAACAAGTCGAGAGTGACTATGGAACACGGCCTACCTATGGCAACAGCGATAGAGGGAGGGAGGGACAAGTGAATAGGTGCAGACAAGCAGTGGCTGTGTTGTTGATGAGGTGATAGCTGTGCAACAAGGTAAACGGGGACAAGCCTGATTTTGGGACTTTTTGGGGACTTTTTGGTTGGAAGAAAAGGCGTAAGAGAGTGATGTTTGATTGCCGGAATTATGGTTGGCTACAGCCTATAACCAAAGCACAATGACAAGCCCGACTCTTTTATTAGGTACAAGCACTACTACCCTGGCAAAAGTAGAGGCAGAGGTACGAGGTACGCAGAGGCAGGTAGCTTCTGGGCGGGAAACCACGTGCCTTGTACTCGATGCAGGGTCAGCGATGGCCGGGGTCACCGTGTTGCATCGGCGGCGCGGTGACAGTTCCGCAGGGAGCCTTGTAAAAGAAATAAAAAATAAAAAATAAAAAATGTGGCTGATTGGGGGATGTCTTCTTCTTTTTCTTCTTCTTCTGTCCTTGCCCTTGCCCGTGAGTTTGGTGTTTTCTTTTTCCTCTTGGTAATGGGCAAGATGTATGCAATAAGGAACAAGTGTAAAATAAAACGACGACGGACAAACAGCGCTAGGAGGGGAGCGGAGGAGGATGAGGAGGAGGAGTAGGTAGAGGGGGGGGCGTGTGGGTTGGGTAGTAAAGGAACGCTAAAGATGGGGGAGGGGGATAATAAAATAGTACTAAAGTAGCAGGGTTAAGCAATCAGGGTGATAGGCGCCGCTGGGTGGTCCGACGTGGCTGAGATGGATGCTCGAGTTTGTTACTGGTATATATGGACCATGGTCGCGTGGTGGGTATTTGGTTGTCGGGAGCGATATGCCGTCTTGCCGGTGTGATGACTGGTATGAAAGGCAGAAGCGCGAGGTTGTAGAGAAGAACAGGGGGGACTCTTTTGTTATATTAAAACGGAGAAGAGGAAAAAGGCAACATTGATAATAACTACATGGAGCAGCCAGGGGAAAGAGAGAAGCGGAATGCAAGGGGACACCAGAGGTCGGATAAGCGGAAAACGAAACGGAGAAGCCGGTGTGGCTGTAGATGTTGACATGTACGAGCAAACGGGCTGGCAGGTCAGGCAATGTAAAGAAGACAAAGGCTAGGAAAAGAAAGGGCAAAAGCACCTCAACCAACAAGATGTGGATACACACCACCCGCGGATCCGAAGTGAAGCCCGGCCTAGTTGGATTGATGCAGACAAGTGGAAAGGGCCAAGCCGCTGCAGCGAATGACAGGGAAGTGGGAGGACGAGGCAGAGAAGTAAACAAATCAAGGCAAAGAAGGAGGCCGAGGGGATTAGTTGGCCGAACTGGGGTCAGTCACCCTGCGTCTAGAGGGGGATGCCGGGGAGGAGACGAACGGGGACAAACGCCCGACAGCAGTGTGCGAGCGAAAGCAAACGCAACGCATTCCAAGTAGCTACTAGAAATCAATAACGGGGTACAAGCAAAAGCCGAAGCACAAGCACAAGCACAAGAACAAGTACAAGTACAAGCACAAGTACAGGCAACAAGTGTGATTTATGATTTATTAGTATTGTTATTGACCAACACTGGCGGGGGCCACTGTTTTTAGCCTCGCTACAGAGACAGTACAGCAGCAGGGTGGCGGGCAGCGGAGGCAGTGGAGGCCACCTAGGCGAGGCCACCACCTAGGCGAGGCTCCTAGGCGAGGCAACTAGGCAAAGGCACCTAGGCGAGGTGGCAAGTGGTAGGCGCAGCCGCCGACTATACACATGTTGAATCTCGATTAAATCTATAGACTGGCAAGTGTAGCTTTGCACTAGAAAAAATGAGGCGACGAAAAAATGATCAAGACCAAGGCCAATCTCGCCAACATTTTTCACACCACCTTTTTCCTGGCCTGCTACCAACAAAAAAAAAAAAGGGAGGGGGAGAGGACAGCGAAAGTGAGAGGGGTCACGTATTTCTGACCTATAGAAGTCTTATTAGACTTGAAAAGGTTGTGATGCTATTCGTTACCAACTGCACGGCACCCAGTGAGAGATGGCTATTCTGGACAATAAGTGGAGACTGGTTCTTGTGTGACTTCCTAGTGCGTCGGCTGGTTCAGCTCTTGTTTACCACTAACCACAGCTAGCCAGCTGCCAGCTACCAGCTACCCAGTCAGCTAAGCCAGCTTTACCTTGGACCCATGTCTACCCATCCATCCATCCATCATCCATTTCTTCCCGTCCATGGTCCCGTCTGTCCTCTCATCCCATCCTTGCCCATCCCGCCACGTCCTTACCCTGCGGCGTTCGCTCTGCGTCAGAAATGTGATGCCCACTTTGCTTGAAGCACCTTTCCCTTGCCCAAGCCACACGCCAAGCAACAGAGCAAACTGTTTTGAAAATGACGAAACTCTTTATTTTCATTGGCCCTAATGCACTCTGTACTTGATTATTCTCACTATTGAAATCTTGACAGAGCAGAGGGGCTTAGCTGAGGGGCTTCAGTTGACCGACCATCCCTTGTCCTTGACGCTGCATGCATACTGCATACCATGCATACACCCTCCCCGATGCACACTCATATGGCGAGCGCGCAGACGCGCCTCTCTGGGATTAGTGTGCATCTCTCCGCCTGTCTCACTATATGATGTGTCCACTACAGAAAAAATATAGACTCGGGAGCAAACGGACAAGTTGGGTGGTTGTGTGATTGACGGAGAAATAGCGGAGTAATTGTGGTGTAGTTTCAAATCAGACATGGCCAAGTTACCACATGCTGGCTACTACACTGAGATGGCGCTTGAAGGGATACATTCAAGATCCAGCCGCTGGCAATCATAAACAGACGTAGTATACATTTACTGATGCGCATTTATAAATAGAGTTTCGTATTGCTTTTTCTAAAACGAACGACTAAAGCACGTAATTCCACAACTGCCCTTTTTTTTTCTCCTTTTGTTACTTGACAGGTGTCCCACCTAATTTGTATGCAGGGTTTGATTAGGTCCGGAAAATGCACCGTTGCTCCATCTCTGTTCAAAAGAGGAAACCCAACCAACGAAAAATAGCTGCGCAAAACACGTACCAACACCACCGAGGCGAGGCTCTGCTCTGCTCCGGCGGCTGCCACGCACAATCCCGAATTCCCGCCCAAAATTTACAGACGGATATGGAATTTGCCGAGAAAAAAAAAGGGCAAAGAAAAAAAGATTTGGGCAAAAATGAGCACGTCACAAAGAGGTGTGAGGGGCTTGGCCCAATTATCCCACTCACACCTTGTTGTTGTCAATGCAGATGCATTCTATACTGCAAATGTTAAAGTACAACGGAGGTGCTGTGTATAATATAAATCATGTACGATTCACAGTGACATGTATTGACTCACAATGGCGTCGCACTGATCAAGGCATGTCCATGACGGTCAAAGACAACATGTGCGGAATTGCATCGCCTATCGGAAAGCTACACCTAGGCTAAACGTTAGCTGCTAACGCTAACAGCGACCGTTTTATTTAGTCCAGGTGAACCCCGCTCTGCCAGCTGCCAGCTGTCAAAATGTCAAATCAAAATGCCAAATCAAAACTGCCAATGTCGAATGTCAATAGAAGCACATCAACTTGTCCAACTGTCCAACTGTCCAACTGACCTGTCCAACTTGTGAGTAATAAACAAGACTCACCGTTTTTACTTTGGGTCTAGACTATGGATTTTTATTTTTGGACCCCCCTCCCCACCCCCCTTTCGCACCTCGCATCCTTTCCAGGGGGACTGGACTGGGGAGTACGTAGTATGAACCTGTTATCCTTTGAATCCTTTCAATCAATTTACAACAAGCACAACTTTGGGCGGCGGGCCCTTGTCCACTTGTTCTCTTTTTATCTTGCGGCCCTCGGACGCGCGCCCTATTTCCGCCTCTGCAGAGTGCCCACCAAACCACCAGCCTGCACACACCCCCCCAACGCCAGTCCTGTCGGTCTTTTACCTTGATGGAATGCAAAAGTGACATTCTATTGCGTTCGTTTATTAATGAAATGAGGCAAAACTTGGCATGACAATGGGTGTTCCGTAATGAGTAAATGCATGAGTAGCTACAAACCTTGCACAGCCAGCCCATCCATCTACTGGTACATACTGGTACATACTGGTACATACTGGTACTGTCAACAAAATTTAACGCGGCGTGGTACAGCCCAGACTTTTAGTCCCCCGCCCTTTTGTCCTTTCTTTGACAAGGATTTTCCGGATTTGACAAAGAGAAAGAAAAAAAGATTGTTTTATGGAGTAATGGCGGTGGTGGTGGTGGTGGTGGTGTGATGTGCCACGCATGGCGGACGACATGAGACGGTCTCTTGCAGGACGACGGGACGAAAAGGTCCAGTATCCCTGTTCTTTCTCGTGCATGGAACTTTTATGTAACTCTGATTTGTTTCTTTTTTAATTCTTTCATTATTTCATTTATTTCATCCCTTCTTTCATGATTCATGTGGCTTTCTTTATAACCTCATGCAACACAACCCAACCGCCCAGCGCATTCATTGATATGAATGTGCGCAAACTGCGCCACTGTTGGGCCGGAGCGGTTTCTCACTTTTTGCCGCGGCATATGAGTGGAGTTTTACCTTATTGTCATCATCAGCAACAGCATCATCAGCGTCATCATCATCCCTATCATCCCTATCAAACTCATAATGGAGTCGGTTGTATATTATTGAGATCGCACCAGCACGCGCCCGTACGGGGCTAGCTTTTCCAACTAGCTTCAAAAAGCCAGCCTTGTTGTCCAACATGGGGCCAGCTGAAGGATGTTTAATGTGGGCGCCGACCATTTTTTTGTGGCGTCCAACTAGTCGGTCAAAGAGAGTCGACCATTTACCTTTTTACCCTTTTACAGGCAAAGGCTAAAGAGCGAACTAATAAATGACAAGAGCTTGGACTGGTCTACGACGGTTTGCGAGTCGTATGCACATAGGCAGCAGCTTCACAAGACTGTAGCCAATGTCTGCTTTTAAATTTAGACGGCTTCAACGGCTTGGTTCAAGCCACCACACAAACTCGCACCGCACACCTCGCGTTTCATAAATGGCTCTCCGTAAATGGAGCAAGGCATCGGGATTCGGTCCCTCTTGTTTTTTTTTAATATCCACCTGATGATTTTTAGCTATTTTCATTCGTCTGAATTCGGGCAACGCACATAGTCCTCGCACACACACACTCACTCACCTCACTCACAGGCGGCATATTACGCTCACACTTTTCGTCATTTTTTTTGGCCGTCATTAGAATGTACTAAAAGTAGTAAAATAGTTGTTTGATAAAATGGGGCTTACTCAGTGTAGTAACGTCAACAACTGCCGTTTTGCTACTCCGTGTAAGTAACTCACCAACTGCCGTTTTTGCGACGGACAGCTCGGCAAAAAGGGATTTCTTGCGTGTTTGCTCGTGTCCACATCTAAACTAATACCGCCCTTTGACTGTAACCCCCCTGGCCGCAAAGATAAAAAAAAAAAAGTGCCAGGCAAGTACATGGGATGAAGCAAGGCTTGAAGGCGTCCGTTGAGGCGTTCACCTTGACAAACTATTTGAATAAACTAAAATACTAAACTACTATCCATCAAACGCCATGGACTAATCTAGAGTGCGGCCAATGTCTATACGAAGTATGCTTTGGTCCGGATCATGTCATCATTTGTCCGCCACACGGACCCTATCCTTTTAATTATAGGACAAAGGGGGGGCCCCGGCCCAACGAAACGTGGTTAGATTGAGATGAGTATTTGCGGCTTTGTCTATACTAGGAAAATGGAGACAACGATGAGTAGAAAAGACAAACGGCCAACAGAAAAACGTGGCCCAATTTGTCAGAGACTGCTGACTGGTCGTTTCGCTGCAGAAGCCGAACCAAGGAGAATTGGAGTGGGTTTGGATGGATCCAAGGGCCGTAAAGCGTAAAGTGTACGAGGTTTACGGAGTACAATATTCAATATTCAGAAATGTCCGTGTGTCCCTTTTTTTTTTTTTTGCCAAGTATACTGTAAATTGAGGCATGGAGACTTTGTTCAAGTACCCAAACTACGAAATGCCGGTATGAATGCGGAAAAAAGCCACGAAAAAGGGGAGCGAGTCGGTAGCTACACTGGTGTATCAACTTACTCGCGCTGTATGATGAATAATCCGAGATATGCGACAACATACTAGTTGTTGGTATATAATCATTTTGACTTTTAAGCGAGCAGCAAAGAGATTGCTCGCTTACGTAGTATTGACCAAGAGACTTGGCGTCCGGCCAATTCAGAACCATCAGCCCTTTTTTTTTTTTTTTTTCATCATGGCGTAGAATCAAGTCATCAATATAACTCCGTATTTGGTAAATCAGTGCGTCCCGCCGATTCTCACACCCTCCCTCCCCACCAAAAAGGTCCCAGCGGATAGACTCAAGCCCCCCGTTATCAAAAAAATTTGCAAAACACGTAATTTATACCGATGGAATAAAAAAAATAAGCACGGAATTATAATCGGCCACTTCTTTGCTTATTCCGTATAGAGTAATGGTTGTAAGACTCACCTAATTCCTAATTCCCGAACCATACCCGTTGGAGCTGCGTGCATGTCGTCTCTGCATGTACACGTTTTTTTTTCTTTTCTTTTTCTTTTTTTGTGTCGAGGTCTCGGGTAGGTTGCGATCCGAAAATGATGATGCGGTGTGACATGCCACGTTGTGTCAAATACATTTATTTTTAAGCTTTTTAGTAATATACTATTTTGAAGAAAGCAAGCTAATTATACATGCTAATCATACACCGCATTAATTCCAGATAATAACCGTGGTCATCCAAGTCTCTGCACTTTTGATTTGTGCATTCACTTTGAAGCCTTGGCTACCTTGATTTCTCAAATGACTGTGTAGCGTAACATGCAATTTTCTTGATTCAATTATTTTAAGCCTCTTACTAATAAAACACCTTGACAGAATATATAGTAATCATACAGCTCACTAATTTCCAAATAAGAACCGCAGTTTCACAGACTCGTCGCGTCTTTACTCTGGGTTGGGCACACATGTTGCAGTCCCGGGTAGGTTGCTCTTCCATGCAGCATGACATGTCACAACTCTCTATTGGACAAACATGTGTTGATGTATCCTTGTTGTAAGCTTTCTTGGCGATGCAGTATAAACATAATTTACACCCATTTACGTATAGTTGGTCAACTTCAACGTGCTCCCCAGATTCTTCCACTGCTCGCACCCGTCCTCTGCATCTACACATTCAACACGATTCCCTCTTGTTCACATTCTCATCCCATTTAGGCTTGCTTGAAAATAAAATGGTATTCATATACGTTATTTGACTGGCTTAATCTATCAACTTTGTCATCTACCCGCACCAAGTGCAATGCAAAAGAACAAACAATCGGGCCATTCCAAAACAGTTCAACCCATCAACCGGCTTCTGCCAGTACCTTTGCCAACTATTACTAAAGCTTTGTAAAATAAGAATAAAAGAAATGTGCCATGACAAGGAATAAAATAATGTAAGAATGAAAAGGTCAAGATGAATCCAATGCGCCTGTATGTTTCCCGTTTCGGAAAAACCCCATTTTCCCGTGGCATAAAGAATACCGTTTGATTTATAATTAAAAGAGAAAAAAAAAACATCCGTAAACACCACACATGGGCTTTTAAAACCGTCCTATTCGCAGATTCGATCTTGAAAGGCTATCTGGCTCGTCCTCTAGTACTTTGCCGAGTAGCGTTGTCCGGATTGCGATTGCTGGTACGGCAGGTCGTAAGCCGTCGTTTGAGCGTAGGGGTCGTCCAGGTACACCGTGGTGCGGCGGTCATCGTCTGGGAGCAGCTCCTTGACTTCCCAGTTGTTCATGCGGGTGCCGACGGAGAATTCGAGATCCTCCTTTGTGATGGAGTCCCAGTACTAAAAACCGGTTAGCATGTCACTTTGCAAAACTTGACAACTTGACTCTTTTTCTTACCTTGTACACCATCATGACACCGAGAAGGTTGCAGACAGTGGCAAAAAACAGCCCATCCAGGTAGTGGCTGATGGCCACGCACAGCTTGGCGGAAAAGGCGTAGAGCATAACCTGACCGGCAACAAAGAAAAAGACACCAAAGGCAATGTCGCCCAGGGGCCAGCGGTCCTGGAGGGTGCGGGTGACGAGGAGCACCTGCATGACCACGTAGACAAGCAGCTGCACGGCGTTGAGCAGGTAGAGGACGACAAACAGGCCAATGGTGTTGGTGGGCGAGAGGCCGGCCCAGCCCATAAAGGTGCCAATGGAGACGAGAAAGGTAATGGCAAAGGCAATGAGCGAGCAGGCGCGCAGCAGCCACACGGACAGCGGGGTGCCGTCCTCGTAGAGCTGGAAGCCGACGAAGCCGTTGATGAGCAGGCAGGTGACGAGGGCGCTGGCCAGACCACCCTGCAGGGCGGCAAAGTACGGATACGGCGCGGAGCCGGGCGGGACGACACCGGCGTCGACAATGAGAGAGAAGAAGGAGAGCAGCATGTAGAGGTAGAAGAAGGTGAGAATCTCCCGGCGGCCGACGGCGGTAAACTTGGAGCGGACGTGCAGAATCATGACGACGGTCATGAAGAGGGCAAAGATGTGGGCGGCCGAGGCGGCGGCCTCAAAGATGATGGTGTTGGCGAGCTCAATGTTGCGGGCAAAGCACGAAGGCTCGATGCCGACGTGGTTGACGGCCTGCAGCATGGGCCCGACCGAGGCACAGAGGGGGAGAGGCGCATTCTGGCAGATCCAGGTGAAATCTCCAAAGGCCGACATGATGGCGGTTCTGCTGTCGGGATGTGCTTCCTTGTCGTCGGGGTGGGATGTGCTTCCGTGTCGTCGAGGATTGTCGGGAAGAGGTTCAGGTCGTCGTCGTCTTTAAAAAGAAGGGGGCAACAGAGGAGATGAAGCCCGTTTCTTTGTTCAGTGGCGCCTCCTCAAAAGTGTCTCGGAAAAACGTCGTCAACGGCCAGGATGCGCTGGCGAGAGACACCGTCGTCGCGTCGAGATGCCCGCAAGGTTGGCGTCCAACTGAGCGAAATTTGTCCAACGGTGAATGGTTAGACTTTTCAGAGAGCTACAAAGGTTGAACGAGGTCGGCCGTGGTTTCGGATCGATGACGGTTGACGGTTGTTGTGCTGGAATGCCAGAGGTTCAGAGTCGAGCCCTTTGTTCGATTGATCAAGATGGCGGCGGGTAGAAATGAGAGTGATGCGCAAATGCTGACGAGAGCATGAAAAAAAAAAAAAATTCGGTACAATAAGCGAGTGGTTGTTCCGCAAAAGAGAATCGTAGGAGAATATGCGTCTGGACGGCTCCCGTTTGGCTCCGTGATGGTCGACGGGTGGTAATCTGGGTTGAGAAAATGTGCCACAAAGAGCAGCAAGGGGTGGCGGGTGGAAAGTGAAATCTGAGATGGTGGAATGGCGAATGGCGAATGGCAGAGGGAAAAGCGGGCAGCCAGCGCTATGAATGGTAGCTGATGGTGCAGCTGAGGGAGGGTCCAGGTGATGGTCCAGGCGATGGTTGCCAGGGGCTCTGCACTGTAGCCTCTGCTGTAGCCAATCACAAATTGCCCTGTGCGCAGTAACCACTGTAACCAACCACTGACCACTGCACACTGCTTCTATTTTTACTGCCTTTATTTTGGCGCCTTTCTTCTCTTGAGCACGGGGCCCACTCTTTTGTCTGTACCTTTACTCTCAACTCAAACACAACACATCTTGGTCGTTTTGTCTGTCAAGTTTAAAATTACAGTTACAATAAAATTGGCTTCTTTTTAGATCAAATCAAAACAAATAAATATTATATGCAACCCACCTCATCCCCTTGCAGCTCATCACCCCAAGTCAATACGAGTTGGCTGTCAAGCCGCCATCCACCCAAACCCGCCTTCCATCTCGTATTCTGCCTGCCTGCGCTACGTCACTCCTACACGGCCCCACTGCCAACTAAACTTCAACCTTTACGCACACTGCAAACACTACGGCATCAAGTACGTGATCCAATAATCATCTTCTAATCATGCCTGTATTAATACACTCCTCATCATGCCATCAACTCTGCGTCGAATCCCATCACGTATACGGTATGCAGTGCTGCGGATCAACCGCCCACTAAGTCTTGACCAAGCAACACAGTCTATTGTAATTGTCACCGCATCTCCAACTCTCATTACTCGCCCGTGTCCGCCTCATGCCAAAAAAGAAAAGAAAACAAGAAACATAAAATGTAGTACAAAACAAAACAGGTGCCCCAGCAGTGCAATACATGTCCCATGTAAATGCCTGCCGGCTGTGGCACAAACTGGTATTCTTCATCCATGTCGCTTAAGCCACCAAAGTCTTGTCCACTTGCATAATAAATCATATCTTTCCCAACGCCCTAAGCTAATGCTATCCATGCCATGCAATGCAACTTCTAAAAATAATGCAGCCATAAAAATCTCGTGCTCAAAGGCAACAGCAAAAACAAAAATTACCAAGCAAAAACAATATGATATCTTGTACAATCATGGTTGGCCGCGTTTCCTCGCAGTCTCACCATGGAGGGATTAAAAAAAAAAAAAGCAAAGTGATGTGCATTAAATCAATGCTCAAATCACATGTGTGCACCATCACTAAGGATACACAACCGGATGGCGGTTTTGCACCGGCATCTGATGCTGCTGCTGTCTGTTGTACATGACAAATTCCGGTACCACTCCCGTGCGGACATCATTGCGTCGGCCCAGAGGTTGGTAGTGAATCTGGTTCGGATGGATAGGAACAGAGAGGTGGTACTGGTCCAGAGAGGTTGATGCGGGGTGCAGCAGTCTATTGACATGTCGGATAGGCTTGTAAGGGCTTGAGCGCTGTTGTAGATAGATGCTGGGCGAGTTGGCCAGAGGCGTAAGCGCCAGAGGAGTGTGCATGGCCGATCCGACACCGTACGCCGCCTCGGCCATGGGTGAAGACGTGTATTGGACAAGGGTGCCGGGGCTGCGTCGCTTGCTTGGCGTACCCAAGTTGACCGGGGGGTGTACGGCTGTAGCCGAAGTCGGGTAACTGGGAGGCATTGTAGCAACTGGCATCATCTGCTGCGGCTGCTGCTGAATGTGAGGTTGCTGCTGCTGCAGTGGCGGCACTGTTGCAGCGGGTACTGGTGCTTGGTAAACAGTTGACATGGCACGAACACCAAGCTGCAAAGGTGGAAGCGGTGCGCTGGAGCCCGATGGCATTGATGTTACCGCTGGCACATATGGCGGTCCGACATGCTGAGCCTGGCTGGTTACCACGCTTAGTTGAGGAACAGGCGGTCGTGATTCCATCATAGTGACTGGCCGGACACCATTGCCCATGAGCACGCCAGGCGCCATATGCGGCGGCATCTGTCTCTTGGCAGGATGATCAGCAGCATCGTATTCTGGGCTCCTCTTCCGGGACGTGGCCAGGCGACCCGGCTTCGACGCCAGCGGCGAGAGAGCACCGGCTGCCACCGGGTATGCATTCCAGTCGTGCGAGTGGCAAGAAGTGGGAGAGAACGCCCTGGCCGTAGTGGGAGTGTAGGGAGGCAGGTCGGGTACCATGGGCATCATGGCCTTGGGCGAGCAGGTCGGTGAATGGAACATGCCTGTGTTTGCGGCCTGGTGAAGAGGTGATGCGGGTTGGCGGAGGGCACGGTTGTAGTACTCATGGAAGCAGGCCAGCTTGGCCAGCCACATCTCCCACTCCTCCTTGGAGGCCAGCAAGTTGTATCGCATGTTACTGAGAAATTCAACTTCCATGACATGAATCTCCTGGACGGCAAATGTGGATACTTCGGCCCATGTCTTGTTGGTATAAGTGTTGTCGTCGAGGACTAGAGCGTGTCAGTAACAAAAAAGCACAGAACATAGTTTGAGCCACTTACACTTGTTGCCCAGCATTAGAGCCACTGTCAAGAGACGGTATTCGCTGCCGGCACGACCTTTGATTTGAGGTGTAGACATTTTTAGACGGTAAATGAAGAGAAGCGCCAGCAGAATGACATTTTGCGTTACTTGGGTTGTCTGAAGCACATTCAACACCCATTTCCGGAATTGTTCATACGGCTTGGCTAAGGATGGTAGCGGTGGCAGGGTCGCTGTTGCGGGAATAGAGTAGATGGATTCGGCTTTGTGGAGGTCGTCGGCAGATTGGAACCAAAACAGGCATGTCATCTAAGAATGGTTAGGAGATTGGGTAGTCTGGCCGTGAATGCAGCAATGCTCACCTGTGCGGCAAAATCGGCCAGGTTGCCTCCATTTGGGCTGATGCATTTTGGTATTTGAAGGCTGTGGAAGATGAGGGTATCTGAGTTTCGCCTGGAGCTGCTGCCCTGAGAAGGCATTGTGGCATCTGAAACCGGCGTGGGCGGTCGAGTTGGATAGCGAGAGTCCCTTGGCGAGTTCTGGACAAGAGGCTGGTCGACTGCTCGAAACTGTAGTTGCGTCTGTGCCGCCGTTGCTTGTGGAACTGGATGCTGGACCGGCTGCTGCACTGGCTGCTGAGCTGGCTGCAGAGGATACCGTAGGTATTGCAGATTTCTGGAATCTGCTACCGCAGCCTTTGGTCTGTTTGCCGGGCCATGAGGGGCTGGATAGTTGTGTGCGGCATGGTTTTCATAGGCGGCATATGATGGCTGATAGGTGGCACTCATGTCGTTGACTGGGCGGCGGGACCCGACAAGAGAGGCCGCGAGTCTGTTATCGGAAGAGAACCTGTTCAAGTCGGGAGGTGTAGAGTGCTGTTCATATGAGCAGGTGCCTGGTCTGCAAGAAGAGGCGTGAGTCGGGAATGGAGTATGCAGAGAAGCGGCCGTTAACACTTGGGCAGGCATGGAGTATGAGAGGCGGGAGAGAGGAGAGGGCGGTAGTGAATCGAGGTAGGCAGAATCAGCAGCTGGGTGATGTGTAATTTGCCAATCGTTTGTTTGTTCGTCTTGTCGGTTCGAATATCGAGGGAGCGAAGAGGACGAGGAGGAGTTGGAGAATACGAATGAGCTTTTGATTCAAGTGATTCAAGGCAATCGTGGTGGCATAGAGGTGAAGTTCAAGTCAGGTTGTTTGCTGCAGGAGTGAGCAGTGACGAGTTGGAAACGAAGCAAGTCGGAGGGGTTGATGGTCGGCGTGGTGTAAGTGAGGCGGGCGAAGCTTAATAAAAAGCTGGCTCGTGTACACAGTGCCGTGTGTGCTTCTGTTGGTGGTTGCTGTCGACTTGTCGTTTGGGAGATGGTGAGTGATGAGACACAAAACAGGGTTGAAAAAGGGCAACCGCGGGCGAGTGAAGAGGAGAAGAGCTACTCGTTGGCAGAGGAGTCCATGGTCATTGACGAACGAGGGTTGAGAATGGAGCAGTATGGGACAAGTCGTCAGAGAAGAAAAAAGACGACTGGCCTGGCCGAGCCGGGGGCTCCAAGAGGCTCCGGTTGCGAAGCTGATGAGCAGAGAGTTTGAGGAGGGTCTCGGAGGAGTTGGATGGCGGGATGGGCAAGGTTCACCAAGCGCTGTGGTTGGCCAAGCGAGAGGCGGGTGGGGGAAGGGTGTGGGTGTTGCCGAGGGGGGGTGGGCAGCTGCTGGCACCTGGCGTGCACTTGCTGCACTTGCCTGCACCTGGCAGCTGGCAGCTCACTCCCTCCAGCCATATGTACAGTACCTACATACACGATTTTTGTACTGACAGCCAAGGGTCGCTGTACTTGTTCTTCGTACTGGCAGTCTGCACTCTGGCACTGTGGTAGAGTGCATAGGCGGCGCTACATCTCTAAAAGCATTATGTACTTGTACTCCGTACCGACCTGCCTTTGATGGAGCCACGCCAATGACCAATGGCCACCCGTCTCCATAAAAGATCGGTTGCTCCAGATACTCATTCACCACTCACTGCCCCAGTCAGTCCAGCCAGTCCACCAGTCCACCAGTCCAGCTAGCCCAGCCCAGTGCCCATGCATGGCTGGCTTCAGGTGAGTTATTAAAGTTGGTGCTTTTTCTCACCACAGATTGCAGTGGTCTTGTGCCCTGGAAGGCGGATCATGGAGGACCTGTACCACATCATCATCACCACCACCACCACCAAACTAGATCCGTGCCATCCAGTGATGGCATGACTTGTGGCAGTCCACCGCCCATCTCTTACAGGGGACCCAACAGCACCACCAGTCCACCACTAGCACCACAGTCCATCAACACCTCAGCAATCTGGTGCACAAACAGAAACCTCATGTAGACCTGCTTACATAAAATTATACCGCTTCCGTTTGCCTCCAATTCCCTTCATTCAAATAACATTGAATCGAGACTGGGCATGTTTCAGCAACGGTACGACGACATGCAGTGTGCCTCTTTTCCCTCACCTACATACTAATAAGAAAACAACTCCTCATGCCTTTCGTACTCGCCTTCAATCTACCAGGCATCCCAGTAAACCGTCCAACAGAGACACAAAAAGGGAGCCAGGATCCGGACTGGCTCGGCGACTAGGCAAGCCCGCACCAAGCCGCCCCGTTTCTCTCCTGTCCCCTTCTAATTTTCTGTGTCTAACTTGTATTCAGACCATATCTCTCGGTCGTCGCTTGGGTTTTCGTAATTTACCATTTCAGCTTGTCTCTTGCCATACTACGTACAAACCGCGCTCACTAGCCGACAGGTGACACATTTTCATGCCAAAACAAATCCAGGGAGCCGAGTGGGCGACGGGCAAGCAAAGAAGTAGCATCTATTCATGACTCTCACTCTTTACCTGGCTGGCTTGTCAATTGCCTGCCACCACTTCCCGATCTTGAACTCGGTGCAGAATACGTCGACATGTTCATCCAACCCTACTTTTTGTTCCGGCATGGCGCAAAGCCAAAGCCATCCATCAAATTCCTGACTAGGCTTCTGCAAGCCCTTACCAGTACATACATACCCATCACAAGCAATGTTGCCATCTCCACTGACTGACCCGTCCTGTCCTCTCACAACACCAAGGGGACCATCTCACTCGTTCAAAAACAAGACGAGCTAGCGCGCATGTACAAGTAGTTCCCAAGTGATACCGCCCTGCGCTGTGTACCTCGGCGTCCTAGCAGTCAGACATTGCGGGCCATGGCAACACACCACTATTCAAGCCCTTTTGGCCGGGGGTCGACGAATGCACTTTAAAATGCTGGCCCGATGGCACTCGCATATCTGGGAGGGGCAAAAGTAACTGCAATAACAGGTACCGTCCCCACAGTACCGGCAGCGGTGTGTTACCTGCAAGCCAGGTATCTAGTTACGCTTCCTGTTTCCAGACTGGAACCTGCCTAGGGCGGCGCTGTTGGCAGCATAGCCAAAGAGGCCGTCTTGGTCAAACGTCCTAACAAACCCTCAAAGAGATTTACATTGCCATGTACGACAGAAACAAACATTCCACACAATATATGGGATGGGCAACAAGCAACAAAAGATACGACAGACCAGTAGTCTTGCCGAGTGACCACTGCCAACCCCCATATGCACACACAAGGCAAAAGCGACAAGGCATGCACCAAGCCATTGAGGAGAGCCTAGCCCAGGCTGTGGATCCATTTCAATACGGGCGGTCCAGCCCACGTCCGTGGTCCCCAGTCTCGTCACAGTCTCCCCGAGGTGGACCGCAAGGGCGGCGGTGGTGTGGCGGTTGGACGCCCGCGCACACAGGCCACCCACCACAAGAACACACAAGAGACGGACGGGGACGGGGGGCAAAAAGGACACTGGGCTATTGCAAATCCGCGTCAGCCAGGCTCGTCACAAAACACTCTAAAAACTATCAACTTGGTGGGCTGCCTGCCGCCGTACGATGGGGCTTGTACCAGAAGCTTGCCTAGCGCATTATCCGCAAAGCATGATATGATGGTCATCAACCACAGCGGGAAATGTTTTCTTAGTGCTATACCTTTACTTGTGCTAAGGAGAAAGTATACTTGGCCAACACAGACGCTGGCAGCTATGACTCGTCATCGTCAAGCTTTTCTTTCAAGGCTACTGCCTCATTGCAATTTGTGCTAGTTGCGTACCGGACACAGTCCAAGCACCATTAACAAGGACTGGAAGGATCAACGAGACAACCAACATGGGGCCATCCTTTTGTGGTATGTAGCGGGTGCGCTGGAGGGCTGTGGCTGTCCTGAAGGAACTTCTTATTATTAGCACAAGCTTGTCAGCCCCAGCTCCCAGGTCATCCTCCAAAAGCCCACTATAATTCTCGAGCAATGACTAGTTAGCTGCACTCTTTTTTTTATTGGTGACAGGCTAAGACGTTGCAGCAAAGAAAGGAAGCGACAGGCCACACCACCACAAATAATGCAACCCCCCTGGTCAAGGACCAGCAGCCTAACAAGTGGCGGACTATCCCTGTCGGCAGCAAATGCACAAATGACTAACAGGGGCGTGAGGAGATGAAAAAGAGATGCTTTGCAACTCTGTACTCCTGTACAACCAGTTGTTTTTCTTGTTCACCGCGACAATCAGATGTCAATGTCAATACCAGTATAGAAAATAAACGAGTCAAACATGAAAAGGGAAAAACAGCGGGGCTACATTACTGCCTGGCCTGGCCCAAGGAAAGAGCGAGAAGTGCCAGGTATTTTAAAGATGACTTTGCCAATACTTGGTCCTGGCGTTTTCTTGCTCTGGTCTTGTACAAAACCCAAATGGCATGGGTGGGCCATCCTATGCTGGACACTGAAGATGGTCGCCTGAGTAGTTTAATGTATGTCCACGGCACAGGAAATTTGGCTATCTTGCTGATTCTGCTGCCTTTTGTTTTTCCCCTTCCTTTGCAATTAAAGATGGGAACTTATCGAACAACTGGAGACTTCTTCTGCTTCTTCTTCTTCAACACTAACAGAAACTAGAGATAACTGATGTAAGCCTGCTCCTTCTTTTGAAAAAATGACTACGAAAAGGTATTTGGCATGAGGACTGGAGTGGGGATATACTAGTTTGTGGCTAATTGGGCTGTTTCCCCTTTCAGACCTTCAAGATGGGTGGGAACAGAGTCTCATATTGGGCATCGCCGGCCGTGTTAGTATACCCAGAACTTGGTCAAGTCGGTAATATTTCACTCCGCCACTTGGGGGATAAGATGGTGATAATCAGCCCTTTTATTAGAGACGAGACTTGCACTTGCACCTTGTATCCAAGAACGCAGCTATTCGGTAACGAGGTCGTATTACAAAACGTTGGAACAGGTAGCCTTGGATTGGACAGAGGGGGGCCAAGGCCAAAGCTCATGGCGGCGGTTGTCGCAAAGTGGTACGGTGTCCATGTCCTCGATGCAAGCAGTACGTAGTATATAGCCCCAATGTTCTACTGCCATTATTGTTACACATTGAACTATCAACTAGTTGACGGCCCATGTTTCTCGAAGCTGTCCCCGACGTGACGATTATTGACTCGTCAACTTCCGGCTCGGAGTTTTCCATTACCTAGACTTCTTCTCTGGCTGCGTTGACGAGGTTGCTTTCATGAGCCGTGCCAGCCAGCCAGCCAGCCTTGGCACCCGCTGGATGAACTTTGGGCGGGCCAACATCCCTGTCAAGAGGGTTTTCCGTCTGTCCAAGTTTGTCGATACATATGTACATACATCACAGGCAACCAGTCAGGAGCTCAACGTCCACATTTGTATTGATAAAAGCCTGGTACCTACCAGGCTGTGAGTGAGCCATTTCCCACCCACAATAGTGGAATGGTGGAAAGGAAGAAACTGGCGCTAATGATGAGGCGTCAGCAGTGCTCTGCAGGCGATCTGCTTGTTTAGAGGGTGCGCCAAGCTAGATGGGGGTACGCAGGCATGGGTGCAGCGTACCCGTAACCACTTATTACTTTGATACCCAGGTCCCCAGTAACAAAACTGGAAAGGCACGCTGTGGCTGGCTAAATTAACGGGATTTTGGCCCTTGTTTCGGTGCAAAAAGCAACTTCACCGCCCGTCGCCATGCGAAGCATTGCCAAAAAATTGTGGAATAAGAGAAAGCAGCGAATCAACCGGCACATATGACCAATCCAGATAACAAGCAAAGATGTTTTTGTTTTTTGTTTTTAGAAAAGTAACATGAGATTTCCAAATGTCGAACAGCGTATCATCAGTACATGCCCATTCAACTTTATGTTGTGCCCAATATATAGTTGAATTAGTTCTACGTCCTAGATTCAGGTAGCGTCAAAGCTTGCCACAATATTAGTACATGAGTCGGGGGGTGTGCCTTGTTTTATCGGCCCTGAGTGAATCGATGTACTTAAAGGAATAGACTTGTTCTTATATTGAATTTTAATTATTTTAATCAGTTGTTTGCTTTTCAGCTTTGGGTCGGCAAAGCCTCCCCCCTCTGGTTCTCTAGTTTGTCGCTTTAACCCTTTTGATAAGGGCGCGCTGATAAATTGCATACCTCGTCCAAGGAAATCGTCGTTCATCATCGCTTGTAGTTGTTGCATCTGACCTCTGTTACCCAAAGGCTTACACCTCAATGCACACCCCTGCAGCATGGACACCAAAAGGAAGAAAAGGCGCGTCACATCAGCCTGACCATGGCTAGCCACTTAACGCGACTTTTGCTTTTTTGTGTGCACCACACTGTTCAGTTCGTGTTACATCTTCAGTCAAGTCTGCATCCATGCATCTCGGTGTATATTCTACCTTGCCTTTTCCCCTTTGAGCGGTTTCGTTCCGCCGCTTTCAACATTGTCGTCGCCTTGAAACAAAGAGAATAACTAGCTTTGCAATGAGCATCGAATTGCTTTGCCAAGGGAAGAATACTTCAGCCCAACCTATACCCCTCCCCCTTCAAAATCAAAGTTGCACTGGAACACGGAATGGATTGAGCCGTTTGGGTAAGAAGGCGGCCCTTCTTTACAGATTCGTACGGACTCTTAACCCAAAGGGTCGGTAATAATACAATAAACCGCGCGGGTTAGTCTTTTTAGTTGGATACCTGCACACATGCAACTTGGTGGTGGTTGCATGGGTCACTGGAGAAGTCAGCCCAGCATTAGACTCCATCCTTGCATTCCGGGCCGCTGGAAACATACACCAAAAGCCCAATTACATTGGTGGTCCTGTTTGATTTCTCTTACCTCCCAATTCCAGCAGCTGTGCATGTGTGGTGCATGGGGAAGGGGGACGCGCAAGAGCTTGCACCAGGTGCACACATTGATACACCATCTCCCAAAAGACACGGCACATTCTTATTTGCGGTTTCCTTTTTTACATTTACGCCTTGCACGCACACGTTGTCATATTGAAAGCAGACTGGTTGGTTCAAAGGCTTGTCATACCCAAGCCGAATCCTACAGGGCTTTCCTTGTATGCGCCACCCTCCCTCCTCCTCCTTCTCCCTTCTGGACTTGCCCCAAAACGGGACTAATTATACTTGCCCGCTTCAAACAAAAAAACGCAGCCTACAGGCTTGTCGCTGGATCCGCCTCAGGCTTCTTTCGATGCCTGCTAGTGCGGAACCAGGATCCCTCCGCCAGCGGCTTTGTGCTCCAATCCCCTCTTTATTTCTATTTGGCCCTGCTCCGGTATCATTTTACAGACACGAAACATGCAGCTGTCCAGCTGATTCGCAACTGCAATGGCACACACGCATACAGACACACACAAACACGCGCACGCACCTTGGAGCCGTGGAGTGTACACACATCGAGGCAACCTCGCCGGCCCCTGTTGTCTGCAGAATGTGGCGCTCCTCAGTAATCTGGCCTGCAAAAGGCAACTAGACCCCGTTGGAAGGTGACACACCAGTTCTCGCACCCATGGTGATATCAGCTCGTCCATTATTATATCCCGACAACATGGACCACCGGCGCTGGCTCCAGAGTCCTGACACACACTTGTGCATCTTTATATTTGGGGGTATGTACATGCAACAAAGAACGCATGTCAGATGGGCCTTATATTAGAGAACTCGTCATGGGTCGCCCCTTGCTCTCCATGTGCATTTTCCTTTTACGAAATTTGCCCTACACACGGTTTGGCCGTACTGGGACAAGGGCAAGCATTGGCCGGAGTAATAAAAGCGGCGTCCCGCGTAACAAGACTGAGATGATCGCCAACACATGTTCTACAGCCCCGAGGTCTGAAAAAGTCAAACCAAAAGGAATGTTTCATTAAACTCGAGGCTTGCCCCTCAGGTCGCCGATGTACCTACCAAAAAAAAGAAGCCCACACGTTTGAACCCGGCGCAGCTTTTCCCACTCCCCCATCTTCTTTTGAAAAGAAAAGAAAAAGGCAGCTTGTAAATGCAACTCGATGGAGACGGACGACGATATTCAGCTGGTCCTAATCCGTCGTCCTGCATTTCGGCTTACAAGACAGGATGATGCATTGGACATGTGTTGATACAAGTTTCTAAACCGGAAGAAATTCCCATTTCGGGCTTTGTTCCGCCACCATATATGCAAGTGGTTATCGTCGGATCCCTCGCCCGACTATTGTAACCAGTACTGACCAATGTATGTCATATCATGGCTCCTTGCCTTGGACTCATTAATAATAGCGGTCACGATCACCGAGAGATTCGTAGTCTGGCGCTAAGGCGGCGGGCGGCCCTCTAATACCTTGGCTGATACTGGCTAGTCTCTTTAGTTGCCAGCCATTCCATGTGGTCAACACCAATGAAGACTCCCTCTCTGTATGGAGTATGGAGTACTTGGGCTTATGTTATCTAAAGATGCACGTTGTACGGTTTATTTCCCTCCATCGTCAGCGAATTTACGCGAGAAATAAAACCCCGCACATGTTATCTGTAGATGTTGGTCATGACCTGTTCTAGAACTAGTTGCAGGTACTCTGTAGACCTATCGATTTATGCTTTGTTAGCACACTTTCATGAGTGGCGCCGGCGCCGGCGAGTAAAGCAAACAACCAAGCCCAGCTCCAAGGACGACTGACTTTGGCAGGCCGCATTCAACAAAAAGCCTTGCCTGGCTTAGCCTGGCTCACGCGACTAATGGCGCTCTGTCCTCGACTCCACCGCCATCTACTCGCTCTCACTCATCATTCATATTTCTAAATACGGTGGTTAGCTTTACTAAGCCTCTTGATTCAACGTATTGAATTTGAGGCTGAGGACTCCATTTTCGCCTTCTCAATGATGAGAGTTCCGCTGCTACCTTGCTGCCTAGTGGCATTGTTTCCTTTTTTGCCACAAGGAAGCGTATTCTGACGACTCCATCGTGGAAACTCGTACCAAGTAAAACATCCCAAGGCCAAGGGCGGGCGGTGGCGGCGGTATTCGTAATGGAGTAGTTATTGAATGTTATCCAATGCGGCGGACCTGCCCCCTCCACTTGACCTCCAACGGGCAGGCGATATAGCAAAAGGAGGAGTAACGACTTTTAAAGTTGGGGCCTTTTTTTCTGGTTCATGTGCTCACTACTTTTTTTCTTTTTCTCTCGCCAAGCCTTTGCCAACGAGAGAGCTCTCCCCGGTATCTTTTTCTGCCGAGTGTGCTGATGAGAGAGGGTTTCTGCCAAGAGGGGAATGATATTCGCTCGCAGTGTGAAAGGGGGTCCTATGTCACCCGCACAGTGCAGGCAAACAATCTGCATCTACATATGTATGAGTGTAATGCAAATGCGCATGATTTGTGCATGTGTCTGTGTCTGTGTCCTTTGTGTCTTGTGTCTGGCATTAAAGCTTCCCCCTTTTTACTGTCGTTGTGCTTTTTGTTACACGACAGGATGAAACAAATCCGGCAGTTTGGGCCGCGCATATGGGAAGGGGGGAAATTTGATCCCCAAAAACTAAACAACTGATTATATAGCCATTGAAGACATATCATATTCGATTTCACCACAAGGTATTACAGTGTGTTTTAGATGTTACAGCATACTACCACGTTGTGTGAGCGGTGGCGCATGGGGTGAGATCTCCACAATGAAATTCATCAAATTTCTTTTGCCGAATCTTCGAACAAGCGTGGCAAGAAAGGATCAAAAATCTCGCCTCAAAAAAACCCATGTCAATGACATGTTGCACTTTAGTGAATCCACCGGGATAGGCGGACGTGCAAGAAAAATGAGACTTGCTCTCATGACTGCCCGTCTAAACAACAGCCGGGCCCTTTATTACAGAAAACTTGAACTCTTTGCCCGCCGCCCCCGGTCCACCAAGCAAATGGCGAGCAGGGGTTGGTCCTTTTTAGAACGCAGCCACCGAACCACCGAGCCCGCCAAGCTGGACAAGCTAGGCGAGATTGTAATTCTCGCCGCCTCCGGGGGGTTCGGCACTACGTGTTGAGCAAAAAGAATGCCAATTACATACTCCGTCTCGCTTCTTGCTTGCTCGTCCCTCCCTCTCCACCCCCAAATCCATCTCACCTCCCATTGACGACAACCAACGCCCCTCTACCTCCCTCCCTCCCCCGACCGCCGCCGCCGCCGACGACAGGAAAAGAAGTCAACGACGATTTTTTTGCGACCGCTCGTCGTTGGTCCCTTTCTTCTTCGGTTCCCTCCTCCCCCTTCCTCGTCGTTTGCCGCCGCCCACGACTCGCCTTGTCATCCCGCAAAACTAGCCGACACCAACCAGTTCCGTCCCGTCGCCATGAATTCACAGGGCCAGAACGATGTCTCGCCCGAGGCAATGCAGGCGCGCATCCAGCAGGCGCGCCGCGAGGCTGAGAACCTCAAGGATCGCATCAAGAGAAAGAAGGATGAATTGGCCGACACCACTCGTATGTCTCTTCCCGCGCGATTTCCCGCCGCCGCCGTTGCTGTTTGCTCCTTGTCGATGCCGCTGCAGCTCGCAAGCTACTACTCCTATCCCGGCTTACCGAGCTGTTGCGGCCAATCTCACCACCGAGAGCAACTCCAACCTATCCTCATCACCAAACTGCCAATCCCTCGATTCTCATCGCCCATCATCTTAATTATCCTACCCTTTTTAATTTTTTTTTTTTGCTAACCATGAACGTGCCAATCCAGTCCGCGCCGTTGCACAACAAGCTCACGAGCCAATCCCCAAGAACCAGCTAATGAAGGCTAAGCGCACCCTCAAGGGCCATCTCGCCAAGATTTACGCCATGCACTGGTCCACCGACCGCCGACACCTCGTCTCCGCCTCACAAGACGGCAAGCTCATCATCTGGGATGCTTACACCACCAACAAGGTCCACGCCATTCCTCTCCGTTCATCCTGGGTCATGACCTGCGCCTACGCTCCTTCCGGAAACTTTGTCGCCTGTGGCGGTCTCGACAACATCTGCTCCATATACAACCTCAACCAGCAGCGCGACGGGCCTACCCGCGTCGCCCGCGAGCTCTCCGGACACGCTGGCTACCTCTCTTGCTGCCGTTTCATCAACGACCGCAGCATCCTCACCTCCTCTGGCGACATGACCTGTATCAAGTGGGACATTGAGACGGGCCAGCGCGTGACCGAGTTTGCCGACCATCTCGGCGACGTCATGAGCATCAGCTTAAATCCTACAAACCAAAACACCTTCATTTCTGGTGCCTGCGATGCTTTCGCCAAGCTCTGGGACATCCGCGCCGGCAAGGCCGTCCAGACCTTTGCCGGCCACGAGTCCGACATCAACGCCATCCAGTTCTTCCCCGACGGACACTCCTTTGTCACTGGCTCCGACGATGCTACCTGCCGACTCTTTGATATCCGCGCTGACCGCGAGCTCAACGTATACGGTGTACGTACCCAATCGCCAGCTTCTACCACTCATTACGCCCCTCCCAGCTAACCATTCTTCACAGTCGGAGTCGATCCTCTGCGGAATCACCTCAGTTGCCACCTCTGTTTCCGGCCGCTTATTGTTTGCTGGTTACGATGACTATGAGTGCAAGGTATGCACAGATCCCCAACCAAAACGTACCACAGCTGATTGCAAAAATCTGACATTTCCTAGGTGTGGGATGTAACACGAGGCGAAAAGGTTGGATCTCTGGTTGGTCACGAAAACCGTGTAAGCTGTCTAGGTGTCAGCAATGACGGCATTAGCCTGTGCACAGGTTCATGGGACTCTCTGGTACGTTACGCATTCACACCCCGCCTCCCGACCTTTCTAACCTCTGCAATAGCTCAAGATCTGGGCCTACTAAGCGTGCCCCCTCCTTGTATAAATTGCGCTCTACTCCGACACCATGGCAATTCGAAGTGTTCAGCGATGCAGTTGGCATGTGCACCTTGACCGACGACTACGATAACCCTTCGTTTGGCAGCAAACACGACGACATGCTCTAATGGTTAGATGGAAACGAGTGAAGCAGGGCGGTACTTTTCTGGCGTACACCACACGATGTGACGACACGTACATTATATATCTACTTGGACTGAATGATGACGCAGGGCAAGGCTTCCATACCACTCTATAGGATGCCTTTGACTCTCGGCGCATTTCGTTCACAGGTGCAGAAGCGGACGGATGCGATACCTCATTTACCATGGAACTTTCCCTTTGCCGGTTTCCTTTTTTTCACTTTGTTTTTTGTCACCTCGATATTTCCCCCTCTACGCTTTTGCTTTGCTGGTTACCTGTTTTTTTTTAACTTTATTATATTTTTTTAAACCTCGTTTGACTCGGTCTCTGTTTCAAAAAAACCGGTTTCGCACTATACTTGCTGCTCCATCTCGGCTTTCTCTCCCGCAGCAAACGGTGTTGTTTTCATTTTGCTAGCCCGAAATTATCAGCTGCTGGGGACCATTTGAGCGAATCTGTATTACTTGGACGATTTCTCTTTTTTCTTTGTTTGTTAGTGAAGCCCGCGTTGTGTTTACCCCCCAAATTCATCTCGTCGTTGATGGGTTCCTCTTTGCCCTTGTTCTTTCTGCCCTGTTTTGTCTTTTTTGGAGTGTCCCTACTTTAATGAAAATGGGGGAGTGCAGGATAAGGAGTTTTCGCCTTGCAGTTCCGGCAAGCTAGGAAAGTCATAACGGCGCATCAGATGCAAAAAGAAAGGGCAAATAGTGGCCAACGGGAGCTTATTTAAAAGAAGAGGAGAACGGAGAAGGAAGAAAAATTAGGAAGGAGAGTTTTTTGTAACTGTGGAGGAATTTTACTCTCTGCTTTTTCTTTTGAAGAGGATTGAGGAGTATGGGGTCCGTCTTCCCCATGTTTGTGCGCGTGGTCTTTTTCCTTTATTCAGGAGATGAGATGCCAGCTATACCAAGAGTTTTAAGCCAGCCAGGGAGATAATATACTGAGACTATCAAATTTGTAGTAGCATGGTGAGGGTGGTCAAGCTGTGGAGTGGACTATTGTGACTTGTGCACTGTATTTCTGCATGAGCAACAAAACCCTGCATGGGTTCAAATGACGCCTTTGTAAAATGGCAAGAGAAGATATATGCTTGCTTTTGTTATTCAGTATAAAGTCACGTTTGCTTAGTCAATTCACCGTCACACAACACATGAACCAACCCGGAGCGCAACGCGGGAATCTAATATCAGCCCTACAACCTTGGCATTCCACCACCACGATTCATCAATCATCTTCTTTTCTTTCCATTTCGGCCGGCCATGAGCACTTCACCACCTCCTAGCCCGCCCGCCGGACCCGTGCTTGACGACGAGCGACGATTTAAACCCATGTACTCACCGTGCGAGTGGATCGAGGACTACCACCCCGGCGGCTACCACCCAGTCCACCTCGGCAACCTCTTCAACAACGGCCAATACAGGGTCCTCCGCAAGCTCGGGGACGGCTCCTTTTCTACAGTCTGGTTAGCTCGCGATGAGTTGTAAGTCTACCAGTACACGCACGACGCGTTTACGGGCCCTGTACTAACCTATATCAAGGGCGGCGAGATATGTCGCACTCAAGATTCTCGTGGCGGACGCCTCGGGGGAAACAAATGAGGTGCGCATGCTGAAACACCTTGCCGGCTCAGCACCTACTGAGGGGCAACGCCATGTTACCCAGCTGCTCAACGAGTTTGAACATCAAGGCCCCAATGGGACGCACAGGTGTCTGGTCTTTGAGCCAATGGGACCCAGCGTGAATACCATGGTCGAGGAGCTGCCGCAGTTCAACCCCCGCAAGTTTGGCATGAAGATTCGCTACCCTCTGCCCATGGCACGGAGTATTCTAAAGCAATCACTGCAAGCGCTGGTGTTTCTCCACGCAAACGGCGTCGGCCATGGTGACCTTCACCCTGGAAACATGCTCTTTACCGTGCCGGATCTGGATTCTGTGGCCGAGGAGACGCTACGCCAAGAGGAGAATGTCAAGACGGCATCAACCTCGCCCCCGGTAGAGAGACTAGACGGCAAGCCGGACAAGTGGGCGCCGCGATATCTATGTATTGCGCAGCCCTTGGCGCCATTTACGCACCATGATGCGGGATTCAAGATCAAATTATCCGACATGGGCGGTGCATTCTTCCTTGCCGATCCGCCATCGAAGCCAGTACTTCCGATTGGATTACGCCCACCAGAACTCATCGTCGGCGGCCATGTGGACAAGTCCCTCGATATCTGGAGCTTCAGCTGCCTTGTTTTCGAGCTCGTCACGGGCTTACCTCTGTTCTGCATACCGGGGCCGCGCTATGAAGACGACGACCACCTCCTCGCTTTGCATGCCGAGATTGGCGCTCTCCCCGACCATATCTTTAGCAAGTGGACGACGTCATCGCGGTACTTTACGCCCGACGGGCAGCTGTACAACTGCGAGCTCGGCGGTGTGCCAGAGGGCAAGACGGAGCCGCTGATGTTGCCGCAGCTGTCCATGGAGGACATGTTTGACCAGGCAGAGGTGGATATTGGCGAGGAGGAAGGGCGGCAGGTAAAGGGGCTGTCTCGACGAATTTTACAGTATGATCCGGCAAAGAGGCCGTCGGCTGCTGAGATTTTGCGAGACCTGTGGTTTGCAGAGTAGAAAACGTGGGAAACCTAGATTAAAACGTTGAGCTGATATTTCTTTAGTTGAATGTGTAATCATGATGCACACCGCGTTTGTAGAGCTTTAATTATGAGTGAGGAAGATGTTATTTCGTAGAGTGACTTGCGGACATGCAAATCTGGGCCCAAGGGACAGTGGCCGACGACCCGACATGGTGGAAACGGACCATGTCAGTATGTACGATGAAGCGGGGCTCCTGTAAATACAAAGATAGAAGATGATTCTAATTTTAAACAGAGAG
Organism: Zarea fungicola; assembly: GCA_900169235.1. Classification (NCBI taxonomy): domain Eukaryota; kingdom Fungi; phylum Ascomycota; class Sordariomycetes; order Hypocreales; family Cordycipitaceae; genus Zarea; species Zarea fungicola. The sequence goes on from FWCC01000153.1 coordinate 95,095, forward strand.
AAAAAAGGAATCCACGGTGGTCCCAAAACGCCAACAGAGTCGCTGCAATTGGAGCCTCGAGTCCTTGAATACACTGCTGCCTTGTCAATGCTGCTCGAGGGGCTTGTATGCAATGATATTCCAACAATCATGCACTTTGCTTATCAAAGACAAGCAAAAGATTCAACTTGTTTCGTTCAAAAATAGTAAATATCCATATATCTCACGCTTGGTACACTAAAACACAGCAATCGTTCCCCGTTGTATGAAGGGTATGGGCAAAGCGGCTGCGCCGCCTCCTCCAATAGGTAAAAGGTGCATCACAATTAAGGAAGCCTAAAAATAAAACATGACTTCAACCTATTTTTGACACTAAGCCTTACAAATGTACCCCGGTTTCCCCACAGCGAAAACTGGCCGGTCAGCCAACTGGTGAGAGGTAAGGTAAGCAAAAATCCATTGTGGAATCTGACCGACCAATTCCCCGAGCATCAGTTTCGGTAATAACCGCATGTCCCCGTACATATTGCATCTCTGGTTGCTGCTTGTGGAATCTGAGTCCGCCACATCTTGGCGTTTTGCCGAGCTGCTTTCTTCTTTGGGCCATTTCGTTGCGAAATCCCCACGACCAATGCGTTTTTGGTTGTGGCTCATCGGGCTTATCCCACAATACGTGATGATCCCAGAACAATGAATCAAGGATGCTCGAGTTTCAAGCCTTGGGGGTCTGTTGGCCGAGAGGCTGAATACCTGTTTAATGGGATTACGGAAAAGGGATTATGGAGAAGGGGATGAATATATATAGAGCCCATTACTGCTCCTGTTCCAATCTCACAATACACTCAACACTCACAACTCAACCATCCAAGCAATCAAAACCTACAAACACACACTTCACCTTTTCTACTTGAAAGAAATCAAATCTGCAATCATGAAGGTCACCACTCTCTTCGGCTCCGTCCTCGCCATGGCCGCCTTCGCCACCGCCATTGTTGTCCCCGAGGCCTCTACCGAGGATGTTTCCGCCATTGGCGGCGAGGAAGACCCCAATCCTCTCCTCGAAGCCCGCAAGAGCTGCAGCGGCTCCAGAAAGACCACCGAAGTTTGCGGTGGTAAGCTTCTGCGCCCCCAGAACTCGTTCCACAACTGGTAAGAGGCCCTTTACCCTTCTATCGGCTCTCAAAACGCCCGCAATTGAAACCGTTCTTTAAACTAACCTTTCTTTTTCCCCTTCCAACAGTAGCAACCAGGGCGGAAAGTGCTGCGCCTCGAACAAGGACGGATCTGGTGGCATCAACGTCGGTGTTGGCAAGGGCTCAGAGGCCTGTGGCTTCTGCTTCTCCAAGAAGTGCAGCGCCTAATTAAAAAAATTCATTGCGCAAACGCCCCAAATACTATATGGGGGTATATAGGAAACAGTCCAATTAAATATAGATTATAGACTTTCAAATTTACATTACAATATTGTACATGCTACCAACTTATGGGAAGGGTCCCAGCATATAGTTGTTGGTTCTATGTTGGTTAGGTGTTGCTGGAAGCATCTACCATTCAAGCTCATCAATGTCTTTGGCTCCGTCTAATTTACTTTGAGATTTTTAAATCTTGCATTATTTCTACCAATTGAAAAAGGAAGTAGTTTTTCATAAGTCTGTAACAGCTTTTCATCTCCATCATTACATGGCGTGTGCGAGGGAAACTGGAGGAGAGTGCTTGCGTTACCCTATCATGGGCGATTCTACTCATCTATAACCACAAGACTTGTCGACGGCTCTTTAAAGCAAGCTCGGAGTCAACTCCTGGCAATATATCCGCGCAGTCACACGTGACCCTGTGGTATCCGACTGATCGGTAGGAGAGCGTCTGGTTGCCTCTTTGCTGCGAACATTGTCAAGGCTCTTGAACGGCAGGAGCTTTTTTTCCTTGACTTCGCACCACTACTAAACAGGAATCCTCTGCATATATGCATATATGTAGAACATTAAAGACCAACTTCGAGGGCCCAACTTGCTGCGATGCTACAATAACCCATCGCGACTAGCACAAGGTCCGGTCATGGAGCAAGTATTCTTTCATGGCATCCTCACTGGTGAGCACGAAATTGCAACTCAGCAGCGCACTAGCCTTTGACAGACTGATCGACACACACACCGACACTCTTATCGAATACTCACTTCTAGCCTCGGGCTCAAGAGGCTGGCAGCCGGTATGACCTCACATAAGCAACGTTGCACATATGCAAGATGAGCCGGCACTACCGATCTATGCTAAAAAGAAGAAGAGGAAGAAGAACGAGAATAAGGAGAAGAAATTAAAAAGAGGAAAAATATTATATAGCATCACCGTATCTCATAAAGCGCCATGCCTGTATGCGCCGCGTGCATTCATGTGCATTACAAGACTGCAGATTAACTAATACAAATGGCCTTTGTATGCAGCTGCCTCTCGATAATGCGACACCCCTGGCGTGGCATGCAAACCGCTGAAACCACACCAAAGAGCAGGCCAGGGTCTTTGAAACACCCGCGGCAGCAACGAATCTCACCAGGATGGATGGTTAAAAAAAGCCTTTTTTCTTTACACGTCGTACAAATTACGAATACTTTGTAGATCCCTTGGGATGCGCATGCACTTGTTATATACTAATGGACAGTCTGTCATTGGGGCTGAAGTATGGCAATCATACCTTGACAAAACGAGCTTTCCAGCACAAGGTTCTGGTTTTTTTTAGTGGAATATTCCGTGTGATCAATTCCCCGACACACATGGCCCCTTTTTACAAACGTGAGACTGCCACGCCATGGGCGGAGTTGCCGTGACAGGCGCTCGTGCCATGTCCCAAGAGCATCAACTGCGTCAAGGGCTACGGCTTTTCGGTGATGGGGGCGGTCAAGATAATATTTGACGGCAAACGCGAGTCTTTGGATAAAATAACCCTTCTACTCCCCCGCTCATGAAGATGCAGGCATGGTGCGGGTGTGCTGGGGTGTCCGGCTGCATCCGCCAGTGTGCTGGGGTGGATGATCATAATTTGGGAGCGACGCTACTTGTTCATAGGCACGAGGGCTATGTAGGCTGTCGATTACGGAGTAGTAGGACCGCTATTGGGTTGTTTGCCAGGAAGCAGCAGTATTTCAGGTCGACTGAGTCCTGGGCTCAGCAATTGCAGTCGCATCGTGTCTGGAGCCCTATAATTGGGGCATTGATGTCTTGATGGCCGAGATGAGGTTCTACTGGTAGATGGCGCCTGAATGGCGCGTGCGTAGATGTGAGCGCAATGGAGAAGGCGAGACACGAATAAAGGCCAAGCTCGAGATGGGGGCAATGGCATGGGTTGCCTGTCCGTGTTGACCTGTTTTCCAGAAGCAATACGAACGGAGTCGTGCGACAGATGGTACACGCAGGACTGCGAGACGTGTAGAATTTCCGCGGCATGTCTTGCCTTGCAACGGTCTAGTGGAAGCGATCGCTGTGAGTGTACATAAACGAGCCAGGATGGTGCATATTTTTGGACATGATGCTGTCCATCATCATTGATTGATGAGATGCCATGGATACCAATATATATGAGGCTGTGTGGTCAGTACACTAGGCGAGAAGGAATCTGGTGCAGGGTGCCGGCCGCCGATCTCCTTCCAGAAAGACAGCTTGGCTGGGACGCCACAACGTGTCGCTCGGGGCGAGGTGTGGGCGCTGTTGGTTTCTGACTGGCTGCGGTTCCTGATGTGAGGGGCGCTGGACAAGACTGGTAAAAGCATATTTTGCTCATGCCCAGGTGGTGGTCTTGGCTGATGGTTGGGGCGAGTCGTCGTAATTTTGAAATGCCGTTTGCACGTTGCAACTTACTGGCACAAGCAAGTTGAGACAGGCTGTTGGAAGCGCTTCAACGTAAGCAGGCGTGGCGGTCGTGACGGTCGTGGCGGCCGTGGCGAAGCGTGGCTTTGCAGATTTTTAGAACGAACCTCTGCCCTATCAACACCCATTCGCGTGCAGGCAGCTTCTTGAGTGAATTGCCATTGTACATTACTCTGAATAGGCGCAGAAAACGGATCTGTGCATCTTTATTATTACTGTACACTGTCAATAGCCGCACGCTCTGATTCTATTGGGCAGCGTACAGGCAGCACAGGTAGCACAGGTAGCACTGGCAGCAAACGGCGAAACACAGAGACTGATACACACTGCTGTGATACTAATTATATGCAATACAGCCTACTCCCGATCAAGTCGCCATTTCACCCTCGGCATTGTTTTACCAATTTCACGTCTCCTCCTATTTTCTGCTTTGCCCCTCCATCTCACCTGCACCACTGCCTCGCCAGCACAGAAAGACGGCGGCACACCCAAGCCATCATCGCAAAAGGCACACCCCCTGCCCCGCGTCCTGCATTTGCTCCACCACACGCCTCTGCCCTCAACGCAGTTCCGTGCCCTGCTTCCTCAGCTTTCTTCTGCGCCGACGCTGGACTGTTGCAACTTTTTACACCCACCCAATCCGCTCTCTCGACGACTGCCGTTTGCTCGCTCACCTCGTTATCAGTAGCCTGCCCCTGGCATTGCATGCCGACAAATTACGCTTGCCTACGTACATTTGACGCCGTCTGAGGATCCAGCCCTCCCACCCACACACATCAAAGAGGATCTGCCTCTTGCCCTGGCTTTGCCCACGCCACCCCAGTCTCTACTTAAACTACACCTGCCCTTCCCGGCGTTTTAAAGGCTCTCTTGAGAGTCTTGTTCTGCTCCTCCCATATGGCTTCGACCACGGCTGCCCAAGACGAATTCAATCAGCTTCTTGCAAACAACAGGGCCCGAACCACGTCACACCCCGAAGATAGCCACGACGACGACGACTACGCCCGGTCTGAAGACGACCTCAGCGAGGAAGACAGATACCGCAACGCCCAGATTGACGAAGCCATGCGTGCACCAACAATCGCCTCAGACATCAAGCTCCCTCCCGCGTCCTTTGACAGCGACCACTTCACCGGCGTCAAGGGCGTCATTGCCGATGCCCGCAGCTACGAGACGGCGCGCAAGACGAAATGGAGCGATCGCGCACGCAACGCCCGCCGCAGCATCCTCGGCTTCGCAGGCATCGCGCAGCAGCCGCCTACCGGCAACAGCGTACGCATCACCGGCGGCGCCAAGTCGGAAAGCGACACGGACGACGAGGCCAAGAGCAGCAACGGCGATGATGACTTTTTAAACGAGTGGCGGGAAAGCCGCCGGCGGGAGCTCGAGAGTGCCGCGAACCGTGCCGTACGGACAAGGAAGACGAGCCCGAGTTTCCGCGTCTACGGCCGTCTCGATGTAGTGGATGCCATGGGATATCTTGACGCCATTGAAAAGGTCAGCCGCGAAACGACGGTGGTTGTCTTTGTGTATGACAATGAGGTAAGCAGTCCACGCACAAGCAAATCCAAAGTCATGTTTTATTCGAGGCACAAGTTAACCAACACTCCATGCAGTGCGAGGTATCAGCGGCGATTGAAGACGCTCTCCTGCCCTTGGTATACACAAATACCACGACACATTTCGTCAAGGTCCACTACGACGACATTGAGTTTGACCCGGCTGCCGTGCCCGCGCTTCTGGCGTACCGCAACCAAGGCGATCTCGTCGCCAACCTCACTGGCATTATCGAAATGATGCCCGACGACGATAACTTTGACTCGAGCACGCTCAAGAGCATTCTCCAGCAGCACAATGTGCTGTGAGGGACGGGATGGATGTTTTCTGAGAATATCAGATCTCACGACGCGACATGTAACGATACCCCATTTGATCAACACTTTTTCTTTAGTACAGCCCTAGGCTTGTTTGGAACTGCCTGGCTTGACTCTTTCATGCTTCCATTCTTTCATGCTTCCACTCTTGCATGCTTCTACCTCTTTCATGCTTTTACCACTTTCATTTTTCTTGCATCTTGGTTGTGCTGCATTTCGGTGGCTTTATTAGCGGCGTTGACGCCGTCTCTTTGCTTCTTCCTAATTTCTCTGGCTCTCTTCTCTTTTTACCTCTAGATTTGGAGGACTTGTATTCCCACATAATATGGGCGGCATAAATCTTTCGGTTGTTTAAAAGGATAATTATATATAAGTATATTGGCGTTTACGTCGGATTTGGTCTTTAACTTTATTCTCATTCCACTCGGTCTTGTCTTGCTATGCACTGCTCTGCTTGTGAAATTGTTCGACTTGTGCCTTGCGCTTCCAAACTTGTTATTTATGATTTTTATACGTTTGATCTTCTAGCGTTTGATACATTTACAGGCCCTGAATCTGTTCCGCTTCATGATTTTTCAAGTGGGGTTCCTTTTTTTTTTTCTCGTCTAAAGAGAATGCAAACCTATACAAATAAAATGCAACCTTAATCACTCAACCTTTGATTTAATGCCTTGCTGTCCAGTCTAGAGGTTTATTAGTGAGAAGAGGCGTGTCGCGTGATGGTCGACGACACCAAGCCCACCAAGGTGGCGTGGAATGACACAGGGGCCATGGAGGGGCAGCGGACAGCGGACCGCACTACCAGGAGGGATCTGTTTTCTGACATGCTAAAAAAATATGCCGGGCACCTAAGGTAGACCGAGCTGCACAATAAGTGTCTTCATTTGTCCGTCAAAGATATAAATGACCATTTTCATTGCACATGGAAGTTATCGTTATATGTACCTGCTAGTACCCTGCAAATATTAATACTACTTCTTTGGTTGAGAAGATAAATGGAAACCTATTTCTAGGTGCTCCTTTGTCGAGTTGCGCATCAGACAGACTAAATAGTAAGCAGCAGAATACATGTCCATGTATTCTTAAATACGGCCAAGACGAGGAAATGGTTTTGTAGCACCATTTCACTTTTAACCAACCGAAATGCCATTCTAAATGCTACGTTGCAAATTTTGCGTATTACCTCTATAGTTGGTTACGATGCGTCTTATCTCGCAGCTTCAATTGACACGAGAACTCGTCCACCAAGTCGACTTTGGCCTTCAATCTCCCCATTCCTTACAAGTACATACTTGACCTCGGCTGATTGGCTCGGCCTGCTGCCTTGGTCAAGCTCTAGTCGGTATCATGCAAGGCTTTGACTCTTTCAAGGTACTTTTGAAGCTTCAACTCCCTCTAGGCTGCCTTTGGAAATGGTCGGGGTCCGCTCGCGTTCCCCAAAACGGCAGATTAGGCGAGCCTAGCCAACACTAGACAGCCTCGACAAGACGGATAGAAACAACTACAGCTAGATTCTGCTGTAATGCATTGGCCAACTAGCGCATCTGATTTCTGATATCTGCGCCTTATGATCGGCTCAATATCCAAAAGCAGTAAATTATGTGCTAGCGTCGAAGCTGAAAATTCTCCTACTGGTAGCCTGGTTGCCTGGATCTGGATAGCCTGCAGAAATCTCGCTGTGTATACCGCTCTCGTGGGGTTGCGTTGGGGATCAGCATCCCATCGCCATGCTCGCTCAAAAACATTTTTTTTTTGATGATACTTGTATGCAAGTTTGGCCATGGGGAAAAATTGGTAATACGATATGTGACCTGCTGGTGAAGGAATATAAATACGGCACGTCTAGCTCCATGTCTCCCAACTTCGCGATATCCAACTCAAGATCCTACACTCATCCTAAAAATACCCTTTACTCTTTACAATATGAAGCTCACTGCTACTATTCTGCCAATGGTCATGGCACTGCAGGCGTCAGGCGTGCATGCCGCACATGTAGTCGTGACTTGGGGTCAATGCAAATCCTCATATGAAGAACAAACACAGACCAACGACGAGGTATGCACCAACGTCAGCGGCATGAAGTCAGAAACCCTGTGCAGACTCCGTGTCGATTATAAGTACTGCGACTTCTATACTACTGCATGCTTCGTGCCGTGGGGCGAGACGAGAAGGCTGTCGAGCGATCAGGGCACAGTCGATGTACATGGATGGCCGTCCATTAAGGCTTACGCGTGTTATGGAGATTCCTAGGCTTAATTAGCCAAAGGGTATGATTTTTAATAGCCGTAACACATATTGTTTTTTGTACTTATGCTCGACTAGGGTCGCGTTTGCCATTGCAGCTGGCGGTAGTCGACTGAAGTGACTGATCAAACCACGAGGATTGGATAACTGGATGCACGCGTTGACGACGGAGGCCTGTCGCGGATACGAAAGGACGCCTCCCGCGATGGGTGCTGTAAATTCTTTCCCTTTCTGTTTTATGGTATATAGAGAGGAATTCCTCCTTGCCAACTAGATGGGAATTCCAACTTACATCACAGCTCTGTGCCAACCGACCGCTGCCCTCTCAGTAAATGCTCTGTGATACCCAACTTTCTGTTCAACCAATAGCGATAAATGGCCCAGGCGAGGACATGTGAGGATGTAGTGGCCAAGTTTGGTGTTGAGCTCGGGATAAATATCAATGTGCACGTTCATGAGTGCGTATAAACTACAGAGCATGTAACCTATAACATTTTATTTGGTTACAATCCTTATAACGCTCTAATGGTGTGGTTCTTTAGTTATATGCTCTATAGAAAGTCTGAGATACGTTAAAATCCAACATATTTAAATACTGACATGATTTTGCATCCCGACGCATGCCATTCGACGTCTACTAGACATGTCAGAAAATACCCCCCAACTCAGATAGGACTGGGTAAGACAACCCCGCAGCGATTCCGGGTCCACTGCAAGGCGCCAGTAAGTAGTGCCGTGGCGCTATATCTAAACTGAGGCAGTGGAGAAGCAGGCCACGAAACGTCATCAGTCTGGCCCGATAATGGGAATGGGAATGAGAATGGCATATGCTGGAAATGGGATATCTGTAAAGTTTTGACAGGAACTCAAGATGACCTTAACCCCGACTGTTGTTGATGCAACTGGATATGAGGGATCGTCTCCATCCTGCACACTCCTTCTACAGTATTGTAGTACGGAGCCGGGCCTGTTGGAGGACTATCAGTACCTGACAGTCGGTATTCCACATCATATTTATAGCTTCGCTAGCTCTCGCCCTGCAGCGCAATCCAGCCGAGTCTGATCCATGCATCCCATCATGTGGCCAAAACGAGGGGTTGATTATGTGTACACTATCTGCGCAGGCAACGAATGGCAGCGCCGCCATCCGCCGGCGGGGTGATGAAGAGCGCCTCCAGGTCCCATGTCTTTGCCGGTACAGTGTGGTGTCCTGACGCAAGGTACTCGAGCCTGCCGTCTGGCTACACCATAAGCGCCGTACTTACAGTGTGAATTTGACAGCGAGCATCGCCAACTCGCACCCTAATGCACTTGATGCCTACCGTGCATCTTGGTGGCACTGTGCCTTGCCTCGTCGGTACCTGTCGGTGCCTGTATTGCCTGTATTGCCTGTATTGCCTGTAGTGCGCCATCCATCCGCTGTACTCCCTGGCACGCATTCTCCATCTCCGTCCCATCCCACCTTCCCGAGTGACATGCTGTTCTGAAGCCCCTCCAGCTCTTCATCTTTCCTCATTTCCCTTTTGACTTCGTCTTGCAGCAGAAGAAAATCTGTTTCTTTCTCTGACCTCAGCAAACAGAGTTTCGTTTTGTTTGCTGCTCTACTGAAAGCCGCACCCACTTGATCAAGCTCCCGCTGCTCCGAGAACGTTTCATGTACCTAGACAAGGGGGTGACAAAAAAACC